>JANZLX010000007.1:28374695-28398179 GCA_025531955.1 Erythroxylum orinocense | reverse complement strand
TTCTGTCTACGTGAATACACCCTCCCTATCCTAGGCTTAATATTATTGCTAATTGCTATCATGGGTCCTAACACAATTGCTATGTTTACCATCAGAGGAACCTGCCAAACGTTAGTTTTCTTTCCAAATTTCTTAAGTTCTAAATGTGTTTAAAACAAAATCCTATCACTCTGATGTGGGAAAAGGATTGGAGAGCATCACACTCTGTTTATTTGTGCAATAGGCCTTTGAGAAACTCATATTCAGCATATGGTGCAGAAAAAGTGAAGGCAGCCATCACATCATGTCCAAATAAGTAGCCAGACAGGGAGTAACCACATAACTAATGATACCTTTAAAACTCACATAAAGAGGCCCTGGGAAAAAGATCATATTATGTGTCATATCTAAACGATATAAAAGACTTTGTAGCTGAACACTTACAAGAAAAAAAGCAACTTGTCTGTGATTCTTGTCAGAAGCTAGCTGCGCAGGTGTAAGGCCAGTATTATCAGTCACTCTCAAGTCCTCCTTCTTACCGGCCTGAACTAACACCGTGCATGCCTCCAAATTGCCCCTAATAGCAGCCCAGTGAAGTGGAGTGCAACCTGGAAAATTAAGATCAAAACACAGATGAGACATAGGAACACAAGCCTCTAACAGAATTTCATCGGTATAGTCAATCCCTTATCAAATCTTGATGTGAAGAAAATTAAAAACGTAAGCTCGGACACTTACCCTCTTTATCTTGGCGCCCTCTATAAGCATCGAGGAACAGTAGAAGACGTATACAATCCGCAAAACCTTTATAAGCAGCCCTAAAATTCTCCAAAAACAAACAGGAATAATCACCTAAATTGCTGATACCTTAGCTGCCATTCTTCAGGAACAAGATAAAATATTATAGTATAGAAAAGGCAAGCAAATGAAAATGACTTAAGATTCAAAATAACACCACGTAAAAGCTGACTAAGATAGCAACTGTGCAGCATGCAAAAACGTTAAAGAAATTTTTGACAGAAACAAAAAGATAATATGAAAGTAGCTCAATCTAAAAGGAATTTGACAGCACCGTGTTTAGGCATCCGAAAATCATAATAGGCACTCTCACAAATAAATCTAGATGCATATGATTTAAAGTTTCCTTATATACCAGTGTAAAGGGCTTCTTCCATCATTATCAGGAACATCAGGGTCAGCATTCCACTTGGAGACAATATGATAGAGAAAAGCCGTCTGACCATATTGAGCAGCAACATGTGTTGGCTGAAATCATTACAAATGAACAATTAGCATGCTTTGTCCTCACAGGGCAGCTAAGCATTAAGGAACCAACATCCTTCACCTTCATAAAACTAAAACTAATACTAAGCAAACATGTAAAATGATCACTCATTTCAACAATAGAAGACCAATCAAACAACTAATACTGTGAAGAAGCTATTGCCATCATCAGTAAACTTTAAATGGAACCCCGTAAAAGGAAAAAAGGACAAGTTAACAAGCATGATTAGTCACCCCTCTGTAGCAATAAGAGAAAGGACAAGTTAACAAGCATGATTAGTCACCCCTCTGTAGCAATAAGAGTTTTATAAACTAAGTCCCTAACATCTCATGACATGCAATATAAACTATGGCTGAAAAATGCATCGAGGTATATAATGGATCTGCTATCTATATGGACTTTAATCTGAGTTTCCAATTAAAATGTAGGCATCTGTAAATAAAATTCCCACATACATTCCTCTTCATGCATGGATCTATTGTCATGCATTAGATGAAAAATTATTCGCATTAGTGTAGTGATGAATCACTAAATAGCATAACTATTGTATTTAAAACAAGCCTGATTTCATGATCACTTGAAATCAAAATGAAGAAGGCTAAACTAATCTCCCTTAAACGAGCTACTTATACACTACTTACACTAAAATGAAACACTAACCTGATAGCCATACATATCAGCCGCATTTACACAGCCACCCTCTCGAAGTAAAACCTCTGTGACCTGGATTGCGCCCCGGACTGCACTCCAATGCAGTGCTGTTTGCCCAGTATGATCTGCTGCATTCACATCTCCTCCGTGCTGGTAAAATAAGAACACCCCATTAAGTGCAACTAGCGTTACTACTAAAAGACAACTAAACCTACTTAACAAAAAACTGATGAGAGATGTGAAACCGTGCTCCTGTGTCAATAATCATCCGAACAATAGCGTCAAAGTATCTCTCCTTTTTCATCATAAGAAAACAACAAATGAACACAGAAACGAGACTGCCGTTAACCCCAATTCAGCTATCAACGAGCTAAGATGACCCAATGCGCCCTACTGAAGCAACCCACAAAATCGCTAAACAAATAAACCTTATATTAACTTGATATTTGAGCAATCAAACTAACAAAATTTTACTATTTGAGCAATCAAACTAACAAAATTTACCTATAAAAAAACTATTAAACCAAAAGAAAAGGAAAGGAAAGAAAGGAAACCGCTTCACCAACTAAGCAAATGCAACACCACCAAATCCCAAGACAATTCCAGAACGACGCTGCTAGCGATCATTCCATTAAACCCATCAAAAGCCCATTTTAACAAAACCTTTCAAATCTCAATAAGCCCACGTCACATAAACAAAGAGACGGAGAGAAAACCGAGAGTCATAAAAAAGAGACAGAGAGACAGACCTCAATGATATACTGAGCAGCCGCAGTCCGGTTATTCAAAGCAGCCCACTGCAACGCATAGTAACCGAGACCGTCAGGCTCAGAAACAGAGCAACCCTCACTCTCAACCAATCTCTGAAGCTTCTCCAAATCTCCATAGGCGGCCGCTGTGTAAACATCGTTTTTCAAATTCTCCTCCCCAACGACCCCACATTCACCTTTTCCAATCCCATCATTAACACCCACCGAATCCCCAGATTGCACCTCCTCGACGACCTCGATCTCCGACGACATTTTTCAACCAATACCCACCTCCCAAAAACTTTAAAGAACGTGCCTTTTTCTCGTTCCCTCAATTGGGTCGCCGGTGAATTTGACCGACTCGATCAAACGGAGGGCTTCCAGAAGGAGTCGGAGATTGGGGGTTTTGGGCCGGGCCGGGTCGTTTTAGCCGTCCCGTCTTGACCCGGAAATTCTCAGAGAAGGAAATAGCAAATAGAGGAAGAGAGTCGAAAACAAAGCCCCCTTATGCAGCAACTGTCTCTATGGATTCCCTATCTTGTTATGATCAGATTCAATTGTTGGCAACTTCCGACATATTTCCTATGTTTCCTCTTATTCATCGTTACTAAAATAGGCAGAACATGTTGAATTAACCATCAAATTAATTAATTTTGCAAAGGATACTCTTTTATTATTATAATAATTATATTAACGTGAGGCTCGAAATTTTTATATTGCTGATCTGAATTTTAATCTTCCACTCATTAAAAAATGGTTTGGACATATGGCTATATGATAAAATAGTCCCTTTTCCAAATACTTCTCATTAATGAATCTACATATCATATCCACTCTAATAATGATATTTTTGAGTTATTCTTAAAAATTATATTTCACTAATAAATAAAAAATTTACATTCCCTAAATTAATTAACATGAAATTAGTCAATTCACATATAAAATAATAAATGATGTAATTAACATAGTTACTCCTTAAATTGTAATTAATAAAAGTTAATATCTATGATGACCAAGTACTTTCTGCCTGTTCAGACAAAATACATGAATCAAATCACATTCAATTATGAGAAATAAGTTGAAGAAGGAACCTTGGTCTTTGGAAATCTACTGAAAATGCTAAGACCCAACCTGTACACTAACACTGACCGTAGATTTGTTTCCACATGTTTGTAAGTTTGTGTTCGCAAGAAAGGCATCCTCGGACCCAAACACTGAACTGCAGTCAATTTTAGAGGAAGGCCTGCATGGACTGTTCACTAACTTGGTCGCACGTGAGTTCGGATTTTCTTGCCAACCTTGCTGGTTCTAGTAAAAAACAAACCTATTCATACGAGAAACAAGGTACTTGTCACTGGCGAGTGCTAAGGTTACTCCCAGCTTAAGATGACATACCTTTAGGTTTTCGGCTGTCATGGCTCGTGATCACTTAACCTATCTGAATGGTAGGGTTGAATATTTCTTTGACTATTTGCGATGATATGTAACAGATTTAACTGAGATTGTGATAATATCCCACTCTTCTTGTCATTTAGTTATCATCGTCTTCTGTAGTTCCACGTATCAGGTTTTCCCGAATAAGGACATCATTCTCAGAACTTCATTTATCCTGAGGTTTGTAAAGGATGAGACAGCAAGAAAGAAGATGAACTGAAACAAGCTACCATTCTTTATTGACTCATATGACCTAATACATCCGACTGTAAAAAAGAAACTGAAGAAAACAACAGCAGATAACTAGCATGAAATTAAACAGAGGTGACACTGGACTTAAAACTACTTCAAACAGTACATTGCTAACTAATGACGGAAATTAAGAAAATTATGTCTACACTGATGTTCAGGATCAAGTGGGAAGTAGGGGTTGAACAGGTTGTTCCAGCAATTTTTCCTATATTCTTTGATAACATCGCAACATCTTTTGCTAAGAGGAGCGAATGGATCCGCCATTGAGAACGCAATACTTCTTATGCAATAGAAGAGTGGTCTGCGTACTGCTTGACAATCCTTAGGTACCTGCTTTTGCAGTAGTGGAGGTAGTCCTGCGCAGCTGCCTGTATCGTTTGATGATTGGACTGGAAGTGTAATTACCCTTAGAGGTGGAGGTGCTGGAGCTGGTTCTGCATTTATTGGTGGACTTGCGTTAGGAGCTTCAACAGGTGGATAGTCAGACGAGTCTTCTGGGGGACTTGCAGTAGGAGGATTAATCTCATCAGATGGGGATGGAGCTGGTGATGACGAATCCTCTGGAGGACCAGCAGTAGGAGGATTAATATCATCAGATGGGGATGGAGCTGGTGATGACGAATCCTCTGGGGGACTTGCAGTAGGAGGGTTAATCTCGTCAGATGGGGATGGAGCTGGCGTTGAAGAATCCTCAGGAGGACTTGCAGCAGGAGGAATAGTAATAATCTCGTCAAATGGGGATGGAGCTGGTGAAGAAGAATCCTCTGGAGGACTTTCCGTAGGAGGATTAATCTCGTCAGATGGGGATGGAGCTGGCGTTGAAGAATCCTCTGGAGGACCTGAAGCAGGAGGAATAGTAATAATCTCGTCAAATGGGGATGGAGCTGGTGAAGAAGAATCCTCTGGAGGACTTGCAGTAGGAGGATTAATCTCGTCAGATGGGGATGGAGCTGGTGAAGAAGAATCCTCTGGAGGACTTGCAGCAGGAGGAACAGTAATGATCTCATCATAAGGGGATGGAGCTGGTGATGAAGAATCCTCTGGAGGGCTTGCAGTAGGAGGGATCGTAATAGTCTCATCAGATGGGGATGGAGCTGGTGATGCATCCGTTGGTGGGCTTGCCTCAGGGGGTTCAACAGGTGGATAATCAGATGAGTCATCTGGGGGACTTGCAGTAGGAGGATCAATCTCGTCAGATGGGGATGGAGCTGGTGATGCATCTACTGGTGGACTTGCCTCAGGAGGTTCAACAGGTGGATATTTAGTGTCATCTGGGGGACTTGCGGTAGGAGGATCAGTCTCGTCAGAAGGGGATGGAGCAGGTGATGCATCGATTGGTGGGCTTGCCTCTGGAGCTTCAACAGGTGGACTGCTTGTTGGTGGATCTTCAGGAGAGTCATCTGGAGGACTTGCGGTTGGAGGATCACTCTCGTCAGATGGGGATGGAACTGGTGCTGCTTCAGGAGGGATTGATGGAGCATCAGATGGTGGACTATCCGAGCTCGGTGGAAGAGTGGAATCCGACTCGTCTTGGTTTGGCGGGCTTGCATCAGATGGAGGTGATTTTGGAGACCGGTGTTGAACCAGAACATGGGGAGCAGATGACAATGAAACTGAAGATACGTCGTCACCAACACCGTTAGGATTGGGACAACTACAGCAGCAATAACATTTCTCTCCATTTCTCCTCCTGCCCTCAGCGTAATATGATCCTAGGGTCGAGTTATCAGCATATTGGCATGCATTCTTACACGAGCAAATGTCCTCTTCCGCGCCCACAACACCTAAATTAGCATGAGCCAGTACTAAAACTACAACAGAAACAGCTAAAAATACCACGTTGGTGGCAACATGAGCTTTTGTCATCTTGTCGCAAGAAAGTGTTTCCACTGCCTCTTTCCTGCTTCAGGATTTGGCTTATATAGGCACACACATTTAATGATCTTGGTCAAAGTTCAAATCTTTTGATATATCTTCGTGATCAATCTTTATTTACCCCAAATCTGAAAATATTTTGTTGTTGAGATTAAAAGGATTTTAACTTATCATAAAATAATTCGAATGTTTTAAACGCATCTATATGGAGTCAGTCAGCTTGGTCAGAGCACGTTTGAATCATCTCAGGCCTGTTTGTTCTTGTCTAAATCTGGTGGTCCAGACTCCAGCTGACAAATTTTCTTTTCTTAATGAAGATCTAAATATGTAATAATTAAAATTTTAAAAGTGTTATTCCTATACTCAACTTATAAAATGAGATTTACAAACAATCTATTACGAGTTATTATGAATAACATTAAATAAGTATTGAATTCATATCATTTTTCAATTATTTGATTTTTTACTAAAATTATATTTTAATTTCTAAGATATTAATTATCAAATATTACTTTGAGTTAAATGTTGTAGTTTATTTGATTTTTCATATATTCTTTAAAAGGTTTATTTAGATTTGTGACAGCAATTTCTAGTTTTTTTTCTTAATTTTAAGATTGAAGTAATATGTAAAGTGTCAAAAATAATAATATAAAACGTCTGCTTTTTTTAATTTTCTTAGTTTTGTCTTGGAAAAATTTTCACCTAATTTCTAGAATTAAGTGAACAAATTAAAATGTAATATTGTACAAGGCATTTAAATGTAGAAACCTAACAAAGTCAATAAGGAATAAAAGTGGGATGTCAAAAATAAAGATATAAAGTATAAAACCAAAATTCCCTATTGCCAGACCCACTCTATTGCTTCCACAGCATTCCAATAACTCCTGAACCTCGTGTACTCTTGTCTGGAACAAGCCAAAACTGGTCTGGGGATATCCATGTTAATCAAAAACCCTATCGAATTAGGGTTTGCCCCAGTACACCTGTCTGGTTCAGGTCCCTCTTTGAGCCCTCCGCAGTTTGCTCCCATAGACGCACTAACTGCACTCTTTTAGGTTATTCGGACTGATTGTGTATCTGGGTGTGTTTTGTTTTGAGAATATAGTTCGTGTAGAAGCAATGGAGGTGAGCTCTGTGGAGAGGACTGTGTGGCGTTGCTCTGTTCTGGAGACTATGGCGGTAGAGACTCTCTTGGCTGCTGCAAAGTCTCTTGCTTCCTTGCTCTTTGTGGTATCACTCTGTTTGGCTTCAATTCGATTTTGGTCCTTTTATCTTTTTTCTTCAAAGTCTTGGCCTTGTTTATTTAATTGTCGTTTTTCTTCTTCGTGTTTGATGGTTTAGTTTCTATCTTATTTGTTCTTCTATGGGCATGCTTGATTTTGGAAAATTAGGGCTTTACTTGTTGTGCTAATATGCGTGTCTCTGAAATTCTGGAACTTTCGATTTTGTTTCAAGTCTTTTTCTCAAACTTGCAACACTTGGAAGTTTCCAGAGGCCGTTGTGCTCTTCTAAAGAGGACGATTTGCTAGACTTAGTGAAGGTAGTTATGGACAGATTCTGTACTTTTAGAAGTTTTCAGGGGTCGTTGTGCTTTTCTAAAGAGGATGATTTGCTAGATTTAGTGAAGGTAGTTATGGACAGATTCTGTACCTTTAGAAGTTTTCAGGGGTCGTTGTGCTCTTCTAAAGAGGATGACTTGGTAGACTTAGTGAAGGTAGTTATGGACAGATTCTGTATCTTTAGAAGTTTTCAGAGGCCGTTGTGCTCTTTTAAAGGGGATGATTTGCTAGACTTAGTGAAGGTAGTTATGGACAGATTCTGTAGCTTATAGATAATATTACTCTTTCTGAACGTCCCTATCAAAAGTTCTAGAAACGGGACTTGTAGAACAATCTAACCTTTTGCTTATTTCAACTGTAGTTTAGATTTTTCTTGCTTACAGTTGGTATGGCTTTAATTTGGTTGATCTGATACTTGAATTATGTGTCTGATCATAGGGATTCCTAATGTAATTGTTTGGTTTTTGTACACGCTGGGTAGTGCTTGCTGCTTACTCTGGGAAAAGATATGTAATTATGGTTCTTGGTTCTTGCTGTTATACAATACTGCTCTGATTTCATAATTCCGTGTGGATGTACCCATCGTTTTTGTGTTGGTAGGTCCTGCTGTGTTTGGTTTTCTGTTGGATTTAGTATGGCTCATCACTTTTCCAAGCATTTAACATTTAGTAATGTACTTGAACCTTTTGGGAGCTTATTATATTTGATATTATCACTTTTCATTTTCGGCTGTATATCGTACAAGGGTACTGCTTTGGTTTGTGTTTTATTTAGGGAGATTTTTCATTTCTTGGAAACTTTACTAGCAGAAATTTTGTTTTTATGAGTGTTTTTGTATGTGCATGGTTGAACAGGCAGCCATGCAGTCACATCCATGTGCTTATTCGCTCATAACCCCTTGCCTCTTGATTTCTTTTCTCTTCCAGACTGGATCATTGCTGAATGAAATCAATGTATTGCCACATTTGACTCCAATGAATGACAGGTAAAAGACTATTTTGTCCCTTAACTTGACTTTGCATTGTCTATTAGCGTGAATGAATTGAATCTTAATGGTAGGTGTCACTCTTTTTGCAGCTTCCCTTTAGATGAACTTCACAAGACAAAACGGCCTGAAGCAGAAAACAAAGATGCCAGTGACACTGAGGATGATGATGAAGAGGATGAAGATGACAATGCTGATGACCAGGATGATGATGCAGGTGATGAAGATTTCTCTGCTGAAGGAGAGGAAGAGGCTGATCCCGAAGATGACCCTGAAGCTAATGGCGAAGGAGGAAGTGATGACGAAGATGATGATGACGGTGATGATGATGGTGATGAAGATGGAGAGGAGGATGAAGAGGAAGAAGAGGAGGAAGAGGAGGAAGAAGAGGTTCCTCAGCCTCCTACTAAGAAGAGGAAGTGAGAGTAGTGAGACTAAGCGCTATGTTTCTAGATTATCTCGTTCCCTTTTAGGTAGGTAGCTTTAGCGAGAAGAGTTGAGAATGTCAGCCATCATAGAGTACGATTGACCATCTTGTCTTGAATGAACCTCTCTTTTGTTGTTGTGGAATTTATGTTATTGCAGATTATTCTCATCTATGATGTCTTGGCTTCCATGTAATCAATACCACTTTAATTTAATCTCACTTTGTTTCTAATTACGAATATATGTTTCAGGAAGAACATGCTTTGAAGTTGAAAATCAGATTTGAAATCTGTAAAAATCTTTCTTGCAAGCCAAATGTGGCTGTTAAATATCTTATTACTATTCTTCTTGTTCTTCCACAAAAGAAATACATTTCTTTCTACCATATTATCAGACCATGATCATGTAGAATCTGAAGGTAAAGAACTACAGAAGTGGAGAACTACAATTCAGAATAACTAGATTAAATTAGCTAATTCCTTTTCACAATGTCAGTAGAGGTAATGTACTAATTAGTTATTATAGACAAGGAGCTGCAAGTTGGAGGCAACTAAAAACTAGTACAAGGCAAATTCTATACACTTGTTTATATGACATTAATCAGTTGAAAAAATAAAATTATAATCAACTATACCATATCATTAGTTTCGGTCAGTATAGTACAAATGTAAGTAAGTGGACCTACAGACCAAGGACTTGCTAGTGATTGATAACACACACAAAGCTATACATCTTCATCTTTCTCCGGCCTCTTTCTGATAAACGAATATCAACTGGAAAGCTGCCAGGAGGTGGTTAACGTTAAACTCATAGATGATATCTACCATACTTACTATTCAGAAACTTAAACTATAAATACATACATCAACAGGTGAGCTTGAACTATCAAATCATGCTTTTCTCTTTTGTTTGAATGATTGAAGAGTTTGTTTCAATGCCTATGAAGCTATTTCATATTCAATACTAGACAGAACTTTTGGGTCTTGTTCGGCCTCTCTCACTCCGTAAATTTATGGCCTTTTGATGGAGGACTATCAAGCCAAGTCATACAAGAGGTTGTAAACATAGACCTTGATCCGGTTAGTCTAAATGCGGTGACGAAGAAGGCATGGTCCAAAAAGAAGAACTTGAAGAAGAGCCTAATCTTATTTTGAAGGTACAAATCTTGTTGAAGCCTTTTAGAGTTTGTCAAGCCTTAATTTATGAAGCCCAAAACTAATCATTTGAAGGAGTTATTGCGGCTAACAAAAGAAGTCTTTGTTACACACTTTAACATAGTTTTGTAATCCAAAAACATCTCAAGCCCAGCAAAGTAACAAAAAGAATAAGAGCCTTTAATTGCTCATTTACTTTCCTTTTATGCATTGATCTATTTTTTTTTAAGAGACCTTTTATTTGCAGCCTTTATGATAGTAGTTATGAAGGTTTTATTTCCTTATTTATGATATTTAACGGTAGTATTATGGGTTGATAAGAAACCAAATTTATGGTTATCCATCAAGACCCTTAGGTTGCCTTATATTTCCTTACATATGCATTTGTAATCTCTCTGAGATGAACGATTATGTAACAAAAATTAAAAGAGAATTTACTTTTGCAATTTATTTTCTTTCCTTGGGTTTTGTTAGTTTTCAAAAACTAACAGGGTTTTGTTTGTTTCCAAAAACACTCATTCTTTTCATTCATTTTCTTATTTAATTCCGTTGTCGTACTAGACATAGCCGAACTAAATCAATCATAACTTCTAAACCACTGATCCAATTGAAAAACTTTCTTTATCAATGTTGTAGTTCATTTCTTGAACTTCGATTTAGCCTCAAGAATTACCCCAAAATTTTCAACCTTTTACTGAGAAGTATACTTTGAGATCATCTAACTATTGAGCCTGCAGTGTAAGTACTTTTCTAATCTAGAATCTATCTATCAAGAAAATTTATAACTTTTTTTATAGATATCAGATTGCCACGATTCCTTTACCAAAATTGTAGCTAACATGCTATTCTACTATTTTGCTTCATGAATCACCTCCAAAATCTAAACCATTTGTCCAAATTTTGCCTTACAATCTGCCTTTTCGTTTGTACTCAGGAAAATTTCAATTTTTACAAAACTTCAACCGTCATACCTAAACACCATAGCCGTCACTTCCAGCCACCTTAGACCACCACACTCCATCACCTTTCCGTTTCATCTTACATTAATATCTTCCTCGCTGCAGGCCATTTGGAACTTTCTCATCACCCCAATCGGACTAAAATGGTCTCTACCCTTTGGTTTGTTTGTTCTGCCGATCATTTCAGCACTTGACACGAAAATATGTATTGCTTTTTTGGCTCTTGCTAAGAGTATATGCCTGAGAGCTTTAGTCACAGTAGTACACTTGACGTAAACTTGTGGCAAAAGTTAAAAGGAATCTGGACAAGACAAACTGACTAAAATCACCTAAGCAATCCCCAGATAAAAGCCGATTAGGTTGTTGTTTTCCCACTCTTGTAAGTATCGATATGTCTTACATTGTGGTTGTATGAAGAATGGATAGGACAGGAAGGACAAGTCGTGAACAGAGTTTCTGGTGAATAATAGATATATTACACTTGACCGTGCAAGTTAAGGCATCGAGACAAAGTTCACTTGAAAGGTCCCTTGAACATGTATCCAATCTTTACTGCCTTAGGATTAAAGTTGTGAAAGTTGACAGCTATATCCCTCTACCATTCATCAACTTGATCTATATATATCATATGCCATGTCACCTTCAATCTTTTGAGAAAATATTCTGAAGCATTAGTAAGTGTTAACTTGGATGATGACATGCAATTTCTTCTCCAAATCGTTCTCTTGAGATACCTCATGTTCGAGCTTGCCAAGAGGAAAATGGACAAAAATGGTTGAAGATCAAAACAAAAAAGATGATGGTGACCTTTCTGGGGGCATCAAATTATATTTAAAAAGTCACATTCAATTTTTCATCAATTAAAGCTGTGACCAACTTCAGTGGAATGGAACGAGATTTATGGCTAGTTTTAATGTGTATATACCTCCCATTTTGGTCAAAACAAGAGAGAGTAACCTTATCAGAGCCACTGTATTGAAATAAACTTCAGTTACACAGCTACTCCATTCCTTCTCAGAATCTGTAACAGATATTATTGGTTCTGTGTCTGAATCTTCTGATGGCCCTACTAGGTAGTGGCTTGAATAATTCACTCCACCGAATAATAGCCTTCTCTTATCTAACATTGAAGGGATAAGGTCTTTAGTTGTTCTCTTTAAGAAACAACCCTCATGATAAGGGCAGAGGTATGATTTCCAGTTCTTAACAAACTAATCTAGACAAGTGTTGCCCAACCCTTTGAAACAGACACATGGAACTTTGGTCTTTTGGTTTCTATATGATCTCAACAACTTTCTCATAGTTCTGTTTGACACCTGTGTCTTTGATAGCTTGGTAACTCAATTTCCACTCAAAAGAATTTCCGGCTCTCTGGGAGTTGGGTTGTTGGTAAAAAGTCTGATAGTTTGAATTGAGAGAAAGCAAGGTGATTTGTTTGATCCTCATTTGAACCGGTAAACAGGTGGATTAGTTGAAATTTATGACATCTCAACCGAAATAATACCAAAAAAATATAATTTATTATGGATTTCATATTTAATAAAATTGTAGGAGTGAAAGAATATTTCTTGAATTAGATATAGATTAATGAAATAGTTCATGCTGAACAGCAAATCAAAAGCAAAATTTGATATTTTTGCTATTATGAAGATTTCATAAGTTTTTTTAATTTCTTTTGCTTTGAACGTTTTATAAAAATGCGATAAATATACACTTTTTTTTATGTTTCATACCTATTTATTGTGCTTGCAAATATTAATCATATTAGCTATAATATTATTTTTATAACTTCATGCAAAGATTTTTCTAATGAAGAAAACAGATGTTGAGGACAGAACCTTGGTAACTTTCAGTAAAAAGCTGAAGAAGATCCTGATTTGTCTTTTTGTTTCTTTTTTCTTTTTCCTCATGTCCAATTAATTGAAAATATTTATTGATTTATACCAATACATGGTGTATTAGTTGTATAAATCCATGGTTTTCATGTTCATGTCTTCCACACTTACTTTTTACTGTTTCCTTTTGGGCACCCACACGTGAATAGAGCTCGAAGTTTAAACTTTACATCTAAACAAAGTAAAAGTTTAAACCTTTGTTTCCTTTCTTATATCATATTTTATAGCCACTCCCTAGTAAACCTCCCTAGTTGTGCCCCACCTCTGCACTTTCATGGCTACCTTACTCATTCATAGAAAGAGCCTCAGATCTTAAAGCTTGCAAATTTTCTCGGATTGGTTCTCAGATTTGTCGAATGGGGTTGTTGTTTCTGGTGTGTATGTTTAGCTTCTGCTTTGTTTCTGTGAGTTCACAGGGTGTTGCTGCAGAAGGTGGCAATGTTCAGGGGACAGTTTTTATCGATGGGAAAGCTGCCATTGGAAACATTGATGAAGACTTCATTTGTGCAACTTTGGATTGGTGGCCTCCTGAGAAGTGTGACTACGGGACATGTAGCTGGGGCTATGCTTCTCTCATCAATCTTGTATGTCTATTTCAGTTCCATTTTTCATGTTTCTGAAGTTACTGCCAAGTACATGTTATAGATTTCTTCTGTGGGTCTTAAAGTAAAACACATGCAAGTGAGGTGAACTAATCTATTCTTTCTGTTTCATCTCACTCTATCGTTTTGTGAATATTTGTGGACGAATTTAGAATATGACTTATGCTGCCCTTCATGTCGGTTTGGCATTTGGGTGATGCTTTTAGGTTTGATTTGCGACCTGTTATAACTCTATGCCTCGAAAATATCGATGAATGCGTTTTGGACTAGTTTTACTTCACGAGTTGATCATGGAGGTCATTATTCTATCCATTTTCAAAGTGCTCCCTCATAAACTACAATTACACCAAAGTTTTCCGTGTCCCTTTTTGAACAATCACGATATATGAACTCACTATGTTAATTTCAATTCTGTTAAAAATCAAACTTCATTGTCCAGAAGCTTTTAAAAATATTTCTTAAATTTACTTCAACATCTTCTTGTTTTTCAGGACCTTAACAACAGAATATTACTAAATGCCGTAAAAGGTACGAACTAAGAAGCCTATTTAGTTTAAATTCTGTTTGCAACTCTCAACTGCTATGCAGTTGTAGAGCCCTAATAGGCTTATGTGTTCAATGATCCAGCTTTTACACCGCTAAAGATCAGATTAGGAGGAACTTTGCAAGACAAGGTCATATATGACACTGAAGACAATCGGCTACCATGTGTCCAATTTGTTAGGAATACCTCTGAAATGTTTGGCTTCACTCGAGGATGCTTACCCATGTACAGATGGGATGAGCTAAATGCCTTCTTCAAGAAAGCAGGGTAACAGAAATCTTTATCCTTCTTTTGTTTAACTTTTCTTCCCATTTGTAGCAGTGAAAGATGAGATTCATTTTTCTATTAACTTCTTGCATTCAGGGTAAAAGTTGTATTTGGATTAAATGCTCTTGCTGGTCGGTCCATACAACCTGATGGCTCTGCAGTAGGAGCTTGGAACTACTCCAATGCTGAATCTTTTATAAGATATACTGCCCAAAAGAACTACTCTATTTTCGGTTGGGAGCTAGGTTGGTACGATCTTGGACTTGTCTTTTTCTTCGTTGGAGCCATTATGTCACAGCATTGTTGGATTACTCTATGAGATCTGTTACCAAGTTTTGACTTGTGTTCTTCGCTGGGGAGCAGGAAATGAATTGAGTGGCAGTGGAGTTGGAACAAGAGTAGCAGCAGATCAGTATGCTTCTGACACAATCTCACTATATAAGATCATACAGAGAATTTACAGTGGAAGGGACTCAAGACCACTAATCATAGCACCTGGAGGATTCTATGATGCAGCTTGGTTCAAAAAGTTCCTTGACATAACTGGAGATTCTTTAGATGTGATAACCCACCACATATATAATCTTGGTCCAGGTAACTTTAAGAAGAATTGATTTCTGAAGTTTGAAGCTTAGAGAAAGAGGCCTGATTTGACAAAATTCCTTGCTTTTTATAGGTGTTGATGAACATCTTGTTGAAAAGATCCTGAATCCCTCTTATCTTGATGGCGAGGCTAGTACCTTTAGTGGCCTGCAAAACCTCCTCAAGACTTCTAAAACTTCAGCTAAAGCTTGGGTGGGGGAATCCGGGGGTGCTTACAACAGCGGCCGAAACCTTGTCAGCAATGCTTTTGTTTATAGTTTCTGGTAAATATGATCAAATTTTGAGATGATTTTTCTTTTCATTTCGAGGTGTGATTGAAATGTAACTGAGACTTTCATCAAACAGGTATCTTGATCAGCTAGGTATGGCATCAGCTTATGATACAAAATCGTATTGCAGACAGTCATTGATTGGTGGAAATTATGGCTTACTCAACACTACTACTTTTGCTCCAAATCCAGACTACTACAGGTAACTGAAAACACTGAGCTTCTTCCATTTAAATCTAAGAAACTAGAAGTCAACCTTAAAGCCACAAAGGATTGGAAGGTCTGAGAGAATCCATCGATGTTGTTGCAGTGCTCTTCTTTGGCATCGACTAATGGGAAGAAATGTCCTTTCGACAAGCTTTTCCGGGACAAAAATGATACGTGCTTATGCACATTGTGCCAAACAATCTGTAAGTCAAATTTATACTGCAGTGTAACCAACCAGCATAACCCTTTCTCTGTTCTGATTAAATCCATTGTCTTGCAGGAAAGAACCACCTTACTTCTAATCAACTTAGACAACAGCACAAGCGTTCATGTCAATGTAGCTTTTAACAGTACTTTCACACTACTAAACGATAAACATGACAATCATTGGTCTCGTAGACTTCACAAAAGAAAAGTCATTTGGCTGCCTCAAGGTTCAGCAAGTGACTCAACAAGGGAAGAATACCATCTAACAGCAGAAGATGGAAACTTGCATAGTCAAACCATGTTACTCAATGGAAAGATTTTAACTGTAAATCCGTCTGGGGACATACCTCCCTTGGAGCCTATATATGTAAATTCGGCAAAACCCATTGTTGTTGCTCCTTTCTCCATTGTATTTGCTCACCTGCCTCAGATTCTCCCTGGTTGTGGGTAGATAAGGTTGGATGGGACAGAAATTGGTTCCGTCTTGATGATTGATCAATAAGAGATAGGATAGAAACAAACATCACATTCTCTTTTACCATTCAAGAATGCAACTGTTTCCGATATATTGCTCATTTGCAGCTAATCCTTGGAAGGAATTGTGTACTAACTTTGCCTAAGGCGTACAGCAAATCATCAACTCGAGGACTAGTTAATACTTTGGAAGACTCACTTTCTTTGACATTATCTTTTTCTTTCGTACTACAGCAGACACTATACTTCAAGCTTCGTGTAGCAGGCAGAGTCCAGAGAGTTTACAAAGAGGATCTTCCGGTAGTTTGTGAAGATTGAGGAAGGTTAGATCGGGGAGGGTGAGCGAGCGAAAAAGTTAGCTTTAAGTGAAAGTTTTGCCACGTCTTAAAAAAGAGTGGCACAACGACTCAGGACGACCGAAACCCAGTGAAGAAAATGTTAAAAAAGACACAGAAGCTGGGCTTTATATGATGTCTGAAAGCCTGAAAGGAGGACAGCCATTGGAAAGACCAGAGGATAAGCTTCGTTTCTGTGCCATGCCACCAGACTGTTCTGTTTTTGGAACTAATCATTTTCTAACAATCAGAGAAGGCTACCGAACTTAATGGCCCATTAAATCCTATGTGAAAAAGGACTAGAACACGTTGACTTTAGATTGCCAACAATGAGACAACAAAGTACTACATGCATAAATTATAGGAACTAACGTTTGCAATGACATAAAGTTTCTATTTGTCAACTCTCTGTTTCTTATTACAAGGACCTGTCAATAATTGCAGTAATCTCAAGTATCGTGCTGTAATTTACCTTCACATAACCAGATCGCTTGGCATTACTTAGATTCTAGTTTCTGATTTGACAATTTATCTGATGGCTGAGATTGTGAAACCCGAAGCTATCAACTTGGTTTCAACGTCGGACCGTTATGAAGTCAACGATCATTCTCATATTGCCCCTATTCCTGTAATTGATCTGAGTCTACTATCCTCACCCGCTTCCCTTTCTTCTGAGCAAGGACTTGCTGAGCTTGAAAAACTCAGACAAGCTATCTCTACCTGGGGCTACTTTCAGGTCTACCTTGCAGTTTCGTGATCATTTTACTCACTTCAATTCAGAGACTTGATGTTTCTTAATGATACTTTAGTTGACTTACACTTTACTTGCAGGCAATAGGACATGGGGTTTCAAGCTCATTACTTAGCAGATTATGTGATGTTACAAAGCAATTTTTTGCACTTCCGCTCAAAGAAAAACAGAAATATGCTCAAGGAGAATCGAAATATCGTCATGGATATGAAGAAGAGCGAGATCTTTCAGACAAGCAAATTCGTGACTGTTGCGATCGTCTTTTACTTAATCTATTCCCAGAACGGTCGAGAAAGCTTGAATTTTGGCCAGACAACCCCAGTGAATTTAGGTACTTGCGATGTTCATATGCTACAAACTACATAATAGATCATATATATAGTGAATAAAGATCTCAACTTTTTGGATAGTACTTTATTTTTCAACAAGTGTTTGGTTGTTATCTTGCCATATTATGAGGTCAACTGCAAATCTTGCAGAGTTGTGCTGAATGAATACTCGGAGAAGCTGAAGGTTCTAGTAGTTGTCGTCCTTAAGGCCATGGCAAGGTCACTAAGGTTGGAAGAGGATTGTTTTTTGAAACAATACAGGGATAAAGAATTCATCGCAATAAGGTTGAATTACTATCCCTTATGTCCAACCCAAGATTCGGTTATTGGTCTTAGAGCTCACTCTGATGGATCAGGAATATCTGTTCTGTTACAAGACCACGTGACAGGTCTTCAAGTTTTTAAGGATGAGAAATGGTACGATGTTCCGATAGTTCCTGATGCGCTTCTAATCAACGCTGGAGATCAAATAGAGGTGCAATTTATGTGTCTCTTAACACACTTGATCTACTTTCATGTTTTAATATTAGCAATCAATCAAAGATTAACTTTGTTATGTCTCAATCGTTAACAGATAATGAGTAATGGGATAATCAGGAGCCCATTTCACAGGGTATTGGCAAGCTCGAAGAAGGAGAGGATATCAGTGGCAGCATTTCATTTTCCCAGTGTAGAACTGGAGATCGAACCAGTACCGGAATTGATAGACGAAAGTAGGTCACAAAAGTACCGGAAGGTCAAAAACTACAGTGCAGTGGTCATGGAGTGTCGCCAGAAGGGAACACAACCTCTGGACGCCGTAAAAATATAGTTCCCTGCCAATGATTTAAATAGCACTTACCTCAGTGGTTGCTGCAGCAATATTATGTTTTTCTTTGGATTGCTACAACTGATTATTGGAATAAACGTAAGAATTCAATCAATCAAAAGACTTCAATGCCTCCTTTTCATCAAACACGAAAAAACAAATGTCTCCCATTCTAGATGACACATCAAGTCTTAGTAAATTGATGTGCAGACAAAACAAGAAGCCGGTAAGGTATTAATAGGTATGGATTGGAGTAGTTGAACTTGTCTGAAACAAAAAGGGCAATGGATATCCTATGCAATTTGCTAACCTTCCCTAATAGATCCATAATTGTTCATTGAAACTTCAAGTCTCCACGGAAGTAGCTTAAAGTTTCGGAGGGATCGATTCAAAATGGCAAAAGACTTGGTTGTTTTCATTCCTTTACTTCTCCATAAGCAAACCATGGGATGACAAGTTATTTCTTGGACAAAGTACGTGAAATTGGAAAGCAGTTATTTGCACTTCCAAAGAGAAGCAGAAATACTCCAAAGAAGTCGATAGCTTTAAAGGGTATGGAACTGACAACGTTATATCAGAACAGTAAACAATTGATTGGACTGACCGGCTGGTACTGTTTGTAAGCCCAGAAGATCAGGTTTTTGGCCAGAAAAACCTGAAGCTAGCAGGTAAATCACATTCATCTAAGTTCAGGTATATACAAAACCTAGTTCTTTAGTTAAATTTGTTCTGCTAACCTTCTAATATAATGCATAGGTTTTTATTAATCAACCCTTTAATGCCTCTGATCATATTACTAAGGATTTCTGTGGTTCCTAAGGATCCGTTATCCTTTTTCTTCTTTACAATTTCTCACCAGATTTAACCAAGGAACAAATTCTAGTCTACAAGAACGAGACAGAAAATCCTATACCAGAAAAGGATTCTAGCTTGTTTTCAGAGCGTATCGGGGGAGATATGTAGAGGATAGACTCACCATTAGCAAAAGACTTCTACAAGCTCATTTTATGATTTTATGACACATATAATGGGCAACGGCATATTCAAGAGTCCAGTACACAGGGTGGTGACAAACATGGAAAGGGAAAGAACAAGTATTGCCATATTCTGCGCTTGCGAATCAGAGAAAGAGATTCAACCAGTGGACGTGCTAATTACTGAAACAAGGCCAAGATCACAGGAAGGTAAAAGATTTTACTAGCATCTACTTTCAGTATTACCAGTGGCCATTAGAAGCAGCTCTGATTTAATTTTCTTCAATTTTCTGGTTTGTGGGTTTGGTAATGGTAATTAAGTAACTTCTCAAGCATTTCCATAGTGAAAAGGGAAATGGGAGAGAATAACTGGAACTGATGTATGGAAACTAAGCTATACAAGAATTTGTGGCTTAGCTTTCATATACTCTGTATATGGTTCTGTAGTATATATGAGCATTGAAAATCTTAACAGGAATGGATTAAATTGAGTGAAAGTGAGGAATGGTTGCATAGAGAAGGTGGATATATGTTATAGGAATTAAGAGAACTATACTGTTTTAGTTACTTGTTCAAGTCATTCTGATCTCTGCACATTTCAACAATATCCCTTAGTTAAAAATTCAAAATTTAGCAGTACATTCACAACTTTAGAGATTCAGCAGTACATGGAAAAGTTGGAGAAAAACATAAAGAAGAAGACAGCTTTTATCCTATTGACCAGAATCACTATAACTGAGTTTCAGTTACACTATTCACAAATTTGAAGATTCAGCAGTTTCAACTCAATCACACTGTTACTTTCTCCAACCAAAAAAAAAAAAAAAAAACTCAATCACACAAGTGCTCTGAAAAGATGGTCATAATAGGCTTAATCATAGAAACTGTAATGAAAGGAATACCGTTTCTAGCCCACTGGCAAGGTAAGATACAAAGATCAGTTGTTTGAAGCAGTAAGATGCTCCAGAGAAGATTTCATTGCTGAATCATTCTGAGACACTTTGGACATTGGATATTCCTTCAGTGCATGACAATTGCCAAACAGTTCTTTGCTCAGAACATCATGCAATTTCCCAAGTAGCTGCTTCTTCAATGAATCAAAAACCAAATCTAACCTCTCCAACTGCTCCATTGCATTAACATTGTACATGAATAGGCCATAATACAAATCAAAGCTATCTCCGGCTGTATTCTCCACCAAATTCAACAAAGTTTCATAGCCTTTGATGTTTATTGGCGTTGACGCCAATCCCAACTTCTCAAGAACTCTGCCTATCGTGTGTGTAATAAACTGGGAGCCAGCTGCATGACGATCATGTTCTGCACATGACATTGCTACCATTCTGCATCCTTCTCGAGCAAAAATATCAAGAAATCTATGGCAACGCAACACTCTTTCCTCATCTATTCCGATCCGGACCTTGTCGAAAACAAAGGGAAGATGATTCCACCCATTTTTGCCACTCTCAGGTCCAAACATAGGATGAGTGCAAAGAATATCAGAATCTGGTGACAAATGCTGAAGAAATAAATTCCTAGGGAACTCTTTCACTGATAGCACATCAACAAAAAGAGTACTCTTCCTCAACCTCTGAACTGGGAATAACTTGAGAACATTTTCTGTTGACAGAATTGAGGTACAAAAGAGAATGACATCTGGATTCTCATCACAGAGTTCAACTGCATTGGAGAAGTAGGAAACCCCCAATTCTCGTGCCACGTGAGAATAGTCCTTTCTTGAATATGTCAAAACTTTATGGCCCTGCTGAACCATGGTTTTTGCAAGAAATTGACCAAAGTTTCCAAATCCTACAATGCCAATCTTGAGCTTAGAGCTTTCATCAATGAAGTCGGAGTTCTGTCTTTTGTACTCATAAGGTTGAACAGCATCTCGAAACCTGAAAATTTCAGCCACTAATTAGTTTTATGAAGTTGAATTTATTCCAACAAACTCTCCATTCCTTCACCAAAACCCCATCAAACAGGACTTTGAATATTTTTTAAGGTTGTCATATTAGATCAACCCTGACAGGACCCTGGATTTAAGGACTAAGTTGGTCTGTCTACAAAGATTTTGATTTGTTCGTAAGGATCACTCCTTATATAGGTTCAACAAGTTTTCCTTTTGATGCATTTCTTCTTTCAATTGAGCCTAGATGGTATCTTATCCTCAATAAAGAAATGAAAAGAACAAAAAAATAACTTCAAATACAAAATTTTTGCACAGACACTTACTTCACAGTTACTGAATCAGACCCAAATGCTGCAATATCGCAATGACCGCTCTTCTGACTCCAGTTTGAAGATTGTTCCTTCTCCACATTCCTAAGCAACTGATTCGTCAAAACCTTTTGTAACCTTCCTAAGAGCTGCTGTTTCAAAGCTTGAAAGGCTGAATTCAACCTCTTCAACATCTCAAGCGCATTTTTGTTGTACACAAACAATCCATAGTACAAATCAAAGCTATCTGATGTAACGTTTTCCACCAAATCCAGTAAACTCTCATACCCTTTTGTGTTAATCGGCGTAGACTCCAAATTCAGCATCTGCAACATCCTCCCAAGTGTATGAGTTATGAACTGAGATTCCGCTGCGTACTTGTCATGCTCTTGGCAATTCATCTCCACCATTCTGCACCCTTCTCGAGCAAAAATGTGTAGTAAGTTGTTGCACCTGTTGACCCTCGATTCTTCGTTGCCGATTCTGACGCTTTCATACACAAAATTGACACCTTTCCATCCTAGTTTTGCGCTTTGTGGGCCAAACATGGGGTGGCTACATATAATGTCGAAATTGCTCGGCAAGTGATCGAGAAGAAGATTCTTGGAAAATTCTTTAACCGATAAAACATCAACAAACAATGTGTTCCGCTTCAGTTTTTGTAAAGGCAGAGACTTGAGGACCTCCTCGGTTGAGATTATGGAAGTGCACAGCAAGATCACGTCAGGGTGTTGCTCGCAGAGGTCATGAGGATCGAGAAAGAAGGAGACGCCAAGCGAGCTAGCGTCAAGTGAATGGTTAGAACGAGAGTAGGCGAGAACAGTGTGACCTTGAGACACAAATGTCTTAGCCAAGAACCTACCGAGGTTGCCAAACCCGATTATGGCAATGTTCAGGTGGTTGCCGTGCATGTTTTCGGACTGACACAGGGTCGTCAGAGGACTGCCGTCACCCTGGCTTGTGATGGCGGTGGTGACAGCAGCAAAGGTGGTGGTGGTTGATGAGAGCGACGGTAAGCTGAGAGTAGAAAACGAAGAGGATGGTGCAAACACATTAGTGAAGAGAGGTTGTTTGGGTGGTGACACAGCCAAAAGACAGTGAAAAGAGTGTTTAGAAGGTGGGAACCAGAGAGATTTAAGAGAAGCCATTGTTGTTCAGAGGTACAACACAATCTTGGGGTTTGATTTCTCTGTCCGAATAAGAGTTCAAAGATCTCCTGAACTGCCTTAGAAGTTGCAATCATGTAGCCATGTAGGGATATATATATACATAATACTGAGCATGCATTCAATGTAACTTAAGATTTGGTGCATGCATTTGAATTAGCATGGAGCTTGCCTTCTTTAGGTATCTAAACACAAAAGGAGATTTTGCATATAATATTTGACTTCATTATTTGTTTTTTAGGCAAATGAGAATTAAAAATATATATAGTTTTTGCAACTAGATTTAAATAAATCTAACATAAAATTTTAAATATTCATAATATTTAAATCCAAAATTTTGAATACCTTAATGCACTTTAAAGATTCTCCTTAAGTAAAAAAAAAAAGCCATATGAATGGCATAGTGTCATGACTCATGCCTTGAATTTTTATAACTTATCACATATTAAGGATTTAACAAGTTGCAAATAAAATCTGACTTGTGATTGAATGGTTAAATGTTAAATAATTTTTTAAAATTTTATT
>JANZLX010000007.1:28363541-28373720 GCA_025531955.1 Erythroxylum orinocense | reverse complement strand
AGGTAATGGGAATAGGAATAAGAATGAATATAGTAAATAATGGGAATGGAGTATAGCCAACAATGAATCTCATTCCTCTAGTAATCCACAGGTATGGAGTATTGCTGAAAATGAGAGAATGAAAGTGTTACCCCTATTGATACCAAACATGAGTTTTCATTCCATACCTATACATTTCTCCCCATTACTCCCAAACAAGCAGAGTTTAGTATGTTATTACACTCTTTCTTATTTTAGTCGTTGTGTTTAAAATGATTTTGGCTGAAGATTTTTTCATTTAATAGAGGATTTTATTTTGAAATAATGGTTAAATATATATCTTTTTATTTTTCTTTTTCTGGTAATAAATCTTCCAAGTCAAACTTTATATATATGTTTTTATATATACTTTGAATATCTTAATTAACAAATTGAGGAGATTTGCTTAGTACTTTGAATGATAATGCTTGGAAGTTTAGGAAAAGATAATTTGAGTGAAGATATATATGTGCATGTGAAGTCCCTCTGATTCTGGAACGACTCTGTTCAAGTCTATACATTAACAAAAGGCCAACTAGTGTGTACACAGTATATTATATATCTGATTATCACTTGCCTAAAAGAGAATATTCTTGCAAAGAATAGAGCTAGTGCATGTAGTCGGTGGTGCTTTGTTCTTTTAACCAGAACTCGGGCCTGCAGAAGGGTCAGTTCAAATGGCAACTTGTCACTTTAAGATTATCACGTACATGTGGGAAGGAAGGAGCTTCCTGAAATGGGAAAATATACAAAGACCTTGAATTGACTCATGACTTCAAACATTTGTACTTTGGTTGACTTTCTTTGTCCTTTTTTTTTCCAAAGTACCGTGGAAGGAAACTCCAGCTCCCTCGAACTTTCTTATGAAGGTTCGCTACAATGGCCTGACGACCCGCTATTCTGGGTTCCTCTGGACTGTTTAACGTTGAGTATGATTGTTTATTTAAGACAAGATCTGAATGTTCACACTGCAGAATCGAATCTTTATTAATTATTGTGTTTATAAAATAATGTCAAACGTATATTAGACATTTTTATTACTAAATGAGTCTTTATTTTTTTGATAAATAGATTGGGAAGACATTGTTAGGACTTACTCTATATAGGAGTCTCTCTTTTTTACTATATAAGGGTTGTGAGCATAAATCTGATCCGAATCTTACACGGATTCGGATTTTTCGAAAGTTGGTATTAATAATAGTTTTATGCAGTGTTTTGAAATTCGTACCGACCATCGAATCGGAAGTTTTATTGATCACCGATTCGACCGATTCAACCACCGGTCAAAACAAAGTGACATCATAATTATGCAATAATTATATTTAATTATATATAATATTAATAATATTTAAAAATACAAAAAAAATAAAAAATTATTAAACCAATGGTCGGACCGATCTGACCGGTTCTCACTGATTCAATTGATAACCGATTTTTAAAGACGAACCGAATCGGATAGTCGACCAATCATCGGTCGGTCCAATCCGATTTTTAAAACTAATTTTATGATTATCAAGATTGATATTCTTATAAATAATGGTTTAACGATTAACTTTTCATCTTAAAACCTGATAACATAGAAAACGATTGTTAGTTTGTTACCCATTTACATATTATTATTAGTATTAGTGAATAATAATCATTAATGACAATATTAAAACAAATCTCTCTCAAAAGAAGTTTCTACAACTGACATCAAAATTAGGTGAGAAATTCTTACATCATTTGGTGAACAATGGCCGATGGAAGCATTTAAAAAAATTATGTCGAGCCGGGTTAAGTCGGGCTCGGACAGGGCAGTCGGCCCTAGCAGAAGCTGTCTCACCCTGCCTAGCCCGGCCGGCCCATTGCATTCTTAATTTGCACAGACAATATATAGTGAAATACATTATTTGCAAAGGAACTTGGTAAAAAGGGGCATGAACACAGGAAAATCAGAGCAAAAGAAACAGGAGAAAACATGTACACAAGAATGCTTGGAGAATGAAAAGTGGGAAGACATGAAAGTACAGCTCCAATTATGTCATTAAATTGACCATGACCATGACCATTATCATCATCATTCTTCAATTGGTCCTTTTTCGTCATAATCAAAAACTTTTTTCGGGGAAGTTTTATGTCTACTACTCAACATTAGGGGAGATGACTTCAAGAGCGAGCTGACATGAGCTACAACTCCATTTTGAAGATCAATGGTAAACGGGGGCAAGAAGAGTCGGAGGAATAGATAGATTCTTCAAATTCTCAGAAGATCTTGAAAAGCAAGCCTCCATGTGTGGCGAAGAATGGAGCAAACACAAGGGATTCCACTGCCATTAGTTTGATCAAGATATTGAGTGATGGTCCAGACGTGTCCTTCAACGGGTCGCCAATGGTGTCCCCGATAACGGCTGCCTTGTGTGGATCGGATCCTTTAGGGCCAAGGATTCTAGCATGCTCCGAAGCGCCAGCCTATTGCCGATATGAACAAGACCATAGTTGACATTAAAGATAAAATAGTGAAAGCCCCAAAATGCAAATGAATAAAGTCTTATCCAATGTGTACCTCAATGTATTTCTTGGCATTATCCCAAGCACCACCAGTGTTGGATGCAGAGATGGCAATCTGGAGAACACAAAGCATATGCAACTCTTAGGATCATATGCTACATACTAATCAGCAAGTTCACATTGTCTAATTAAATACCAAGAAGAACATGCACAGTAAGTCACTGCCTTGGCATTACCTGTACACCCGACACGAGGGATCCAGCAAGTACACCTGAAAGGGTCTCAACACCGAAAATGATCCCAACAATAAGAGGGGTGAGCATCACGAGTGCACCAGGTGGGATCATCTCCTTAATTGAAGCATCAGTGGAGATCTTCACACAAGTAGCGTAGTCAGGCTTTGCTGTGCCCTCCATCAGTCCAGGGATGTTGTTAAATTGCCGGCGCACTTCTTCAACCATCTTTAGAGCTGCACTTCCAACACTCTTCATTGTCATGGCAGAGAACCAGTAAGGAAGCATTGCACCCACGATTAGACCAATGAATACTTTTGGAGTCAATACATCAACTGTTGTAATAGATGCTCGGCTAACGAAAGCACCAAAGAGCGCAAGGGACACAAGAGCTGCAGAACCAATAGCAAAACCCTAGAAAAGGAAACAGAAAAGATTTATTAGAAGCCTTGGGAAAAAAATTATAAACTTACTAAAAGGAATACACATGAAGAGCCGCCAGAAAGTAGTAGAAAAGAAAACTTATTATAATCCATATACCATTATGCTGATCTTCAAACAAATCTAACACACAATAAAAGATCCATTCTATAAGAGACCCTCCTATCATCCAAAAGGGAAGTTATGTATCAAAACCAAATAAAAATCAAGAAAACACAGCATTCATAGTCATGATTATGCATTTTTTTGGGGAAAGAAGAAAACTATTGTAGGATTTTGCAAAAGGTAGGCCAAAGAAATGTGCCTCGTCTTACTTTCCCCACTCAAAATCCCTTAGTTCTCCTCTTCAATGGGTAAACCAAAGACTAAAATCTAAAATTCACCGGGACATGTTGCCATTGCCATGGCAATCTGTTTTGACAATATCCCTTGGTAAAGGCAGAAAATTCATCACTGAAAAATCAACTGAAAACAAAATTAAAAACTTTGTTTTTCTACATCGCGGTAAAGCACCAAAATAATGCACATATGAGAATTAATTAAATCACCCAGGTGACACTGGAACATAGTCACAAACCTTCCCAATAGCAGCAGTAGTGTTTCCTGCAGCATCAAGAGCATCAGTTCTCTCCCGAATTCTATGGCTCATGCCAGCCATCTCTGCAATACCTCCTGCATTGTCACTAATGGGACCATATGCATCAATTGCTAGTCCAGTGGCAATGGTGCTCAGCATTCCCAGGGCAGCTACTGCAATACCATACATTGCAGCAAAGCTGAAGCTAACAAAAATGCTAACTGCAATGGCAAAAATGGGAATAATAACTGATTTATATCCCAAAGCAAGCCCAAAAATAACATTTGTGGCAGCTCCAGTTCGGCATGAATCGGCAACATCTTGAACAGGGCTGCAAATTAATGTACAGCATACGTCAACAAAAAGATTGAGAAACAATTATGTAAATGGAAACAGTAGCAAACTTTACCTATATGCATTGCTTGTATAGTATTCGGTCACAAATCCAATGACAAGTCCAGCCCAAAGACCAACAGCAACACATAAAAAGAGTTGCCTACAAATAGAATTCAATCCCAAAATTGTTAAATAGTGATTTCAAATTCTTAATGCAGTATTACCTAAATTATAATATGAGAACAATTCCATATTCAAAAATAACTCTTACCAGTTCTTGACCAGTTTCTGTGATCCAAAATTATAGATGGTAAATGAAGATGGGAGTGCCACAAAACTAACAATGGCAATTCCAATAGTCATTAAAACAGTGGAGATTATGAGCTGTTTCTTGAGTGCAGGCTCAATTTCCTTAACAGCCCTAATCTCAAAGAAATCAGTGGCAAACAAGGTGGTGATCAAACAGACTAGGATACCCACAGAACTGATAATGAGAGGATATAGCATAGCTGTCAACTCATGATTAATCCCAAAAGAGGAGATGGAAGCAACAACAAGTGCAGCACAAGATGACTCCGCATATGAGCCGAAAAGATCAGATCCCATACCAGCTATATCCCCAACATTATCACCAACATTGTCAGCGATCACCTGTAAGCAAATGGAAATAAATAAGACACCCAAAAAAAATCACTTTACTTCACAAGATTAAAAAAATATATAGAGAGAGAGGTCTTCTTACAGCTGGATTTCTCGGGTCATCCTCAGGGATGTTCCTTTCAACCTTGCCAACAAGATCAGCACCAACATCAGCAGCTTTGGTGTAGATACCTCCACCAACTCTGCCAAAGAGAGCCATGGAGGATCCTCCAAGGCCATAACCAGTTATAGCTTCAAACAGACCACCCCAGTCATCGCCATAGTAAAGCTTGAAGAGGTTGATAGCAATGAAAAGCACCAAAAGACCATTTGCAGCAAGGAGGAATCCCATGACAGCACCAGATCTGAATGCAGTGATAAAAGCTTTTCCAACTCCTTTCCTTGCCTCCAGGGTAGTTCTAGCATTTGCATAAGTAGCAATTTTCATTCCAAGGAAGCCAGAGAGCAATGAAGTAAACCCACCAAGTAGGAAGGAGATGGTGCTGAATGCAGCAGTGGCAAGAGCAGGTTTGCACGTCCTGGATCCATCATAGGAGCATGGCTGACTCTTTGTGCTGAACCCCTCAACCGAACCGAGGAAGAGGAATATCAGGATTGCAAAAGCAAACATAAAAATCCCCACATATTGATATTCAGTGAAAAGAAAGGAAGTAGCTCCTGCAACATCCACACCCCTAATAAGCATGAAAGAATTTGCACAAACAAAATTAAGGAAAACAAATTTGCCGAGTAAGAATAAAATTCCTAGCAAAAGATTGTTTAATGAGATGCATAAATCAATACAAAAAGAATTTTTCCAAACCAGTAATGTTGAGT
The DNA here is from genome assembly GCA_025531955.1 of Erythroxylum orinocense. NCBI lineage: Eukaryota > Viridiplantae > Streptophyta > Magnoliopsida > Malpighiales > Erythroxylaceae > Erythroxylum > Erythroxylum orinocense. The sequence goes on along the minus strand of JANZLX010000007.1, from coordinate 28,368,149 downwards.
TATTAGACAGAAGCCTCTGAATTGACTCTACAACGAATGGAATTGTAGTGTAACTTATTTATTTATTTATTTAGAGTGAGAAGAATGCAGAACTGAACAAAAATTCACAAATCTCCAAACATCAAACGTGAGTCCACAAGTGATACTCACATGGTCTCTTTATATCCAAGTTACAGACTAGAAACAGAGTTTTGATACCAAAAGACAAGTTTACGCTTAGGCGGTAATATGAACCATAAGTATCAAGTGATATAAGTATAAACAAATAGTTGCTGAAATAAGTATAAACAAGATTGAAAATGTTGTACTGAATCATATCCATAGAATGGATGAAATTTTCTTACAAGTGACCACCTTCAGGCTTGTGGCTAGTGATATTTAGATTTCAGGGCCTCTTAGTCTATCAACCATAGAATGAATAAGAGATTAAGCAGGCACGTACTACCAAGAGAAACTAATCAGCATTTACTGAAAATCTCTACTCTTTAAAATAAAGATCCATGTAAACAGCACGGCCAAGTTAAGATCTGCTTCAGGACATGTGCACTTCTATTATCCCCCTACAAGGGTATCAAAGTCTAGATCTGCTTCAGGACATGTGCGCTTCTATTATTTCCCTACAAGGGTGTCAAAGTCTAGATCTGCCTCAGTACATGTACACTTCTATTATTCCCTTACAAGGGTGTCAAAGTGTAGATCAGCCAAAATAACAGTAAAAGAGCTCTTCTTGAACAAGAAAACACCGCAATATGCATCCATTACGGTAGGTACGGAACCCAATACTGCAAATAATAGGATTGAAAGTTGGTAGCAGCAGGTTATACTTAGGATCAAATACCACATTAAACGCTTCCATAATGAGAAAACGTCCAAGGTATTTGGATCACTCGGCTACCCATGTGCTCAAACTATATTAATATTCATTACGAAAACATCGTAACAATAAAGAAAACTACTGGATCTCATCTATGGTCTTTTTCGAGGGTCTGGACAAAATCTTGGGTATAGAATATATGCCGACTATAAATTAGAAATACTAATAAACCTAATACCCAGGTCACAGAATTAACCTCCTTCCCAGCTTGCCTACTATATTAAACCCACCGTAAGCATCTGAAATGGCTAACTATACCGCACCACGCGCTCTATAACTCTTGAAATAAGAATAAATCACATAAACACAGAAACAAAAGCAGAACAAGGAACCGGTTTCACGGTAAACAAACTCATTCAGTGACCAGTAGAATTTGAAAACATACAGTGACAAAAAAAATACAAAATCTGAACAAGGGAAAGATTTTTAAGCATGTTTAAGAAACAAATACAGTATCTTTACTCATTAGCCACCAAAATAAAGAGCTGCAACACCAAAAACTTGAGTAAAACAGAGATCCAAACTCAGAAACAATCACCCCATAAGGAATTCACAAAAAGGTGAAAACTTTACGCAAAGGAACGCAACCCAACAACTGTTATATACTCTCCTCACGTTAAAAACTAGAAATGCAACTAAATCACCTTCCGAAATGGCGGTCTGAATCTCGGCGCACTTGAGAACAACGCTGTGCTCGTTAACTCCCTCTTCTTCTTCAATAAGATAATCACTGAAACCATTCTTTGCTCCACTGTTGGGCGATGACGCGTCCCTGCCGCCGCCGGGAGCGACCTTAACGTTGGAAACAAGAACCCATTGAACCAGAGCGAAACCAATACCGACCAGAGCACATACAGGGACCAGAATCTCAGTCCCAAGATCTGGCAAAATGGCCGAACCCATGATGAGAAACACCAAAACAACGACAAGAAAGAACAGAGAGAGAAGAGAGAAAGGGTTACTGTGATCGGCGGAGGTGAGAAGAATTGGATGGGGAGGGGTTTATATATAACGGAGCGAGAGGTGGCGAGTGCAAAGGCAAAGTGTGGTGAAACTGAGAGGAATGACTGAGAGTGTGTTTAGTTTTCGTTCGTATTCATGTGGAAAATGTCCAAATCTATATATTTATTATTTATTTTGTCTATTTTTATAAATTATTAAAATGATAAAGAAGATATTATAACATTGGAGCATAACATCCACAGCAACGTTGTAACCTGTAATGGCTAAGAAAAATCTCCTTTGATATTTGGTATGATGACGTGGCAATACCTTCACTAATATTAATCGGATAAACTCTAGTAAAGGTTTATGTGAGAGAGAGAGAGAGAGAGAGAGCGTAGTTTAAACGCATCCTTTGTTCGAATCCACATTTATTCTTTTTTTATTTTTTTATTTTTTTTTGCTTTCACGTTGTTCATATTTATATTTATTCCTATTTAAGATTGATGCAATTTCGCTTTCACTACATTGCATGATTCACCTAATCGTGTATGTATGGTGTACACCGGGCCCACCATTACTTTTCTTCCGTTTGGGCAGATCTGGACCATTCGCCAAATTTAGACAACGGCCCATCAGCCAATGAAACACCAACACGTACGACTGACAGGCAACCTTAATGCTTATAATATAAGCTTCATTTTTTCGACGTTTTAATATTGTATTTCCAACACATCTGATCTTAATATAAATTGTAAATTGATTTTAACCCAAGACACGGGTAAAGTGGTAAAGGATTTTTTTAGCTCTAATAAAATCGTAGGTTTGAATCGTTCTTATATATGCAGTCGTTTAAAATTTAGAATTAAAATTTTGTTTTTCGCAAGAAACCTACTTAATTCGAGTGGAATTAGTTTAAGTGTAAATAATTTAAAAGTAATTTTTTATAATTGAGACCTTCTTAAAACACTTCGTAAAAAAAAGTATATAAATTAATTTTAAATGATTTACAAATTAAATTGACACGATTTAAATATTTTAAATTTATGTAAACATCACAGTTTACATAAATTTGTTTTATTATAAATTTACGTAAACATCAAATGTATGTGAACAGTAAAACTTAAGTAATGGTCACACTAGTTGGCTACCAAACTTAAGGTTTTAGGTTACGGATGAATCTCGCACGACTGGACCGGCATAAAATAAATGATAATCTTGAGCAAAGAGTCTTAATCTTGATTAGGTCATGTCTTGTCTTGGAGAGTCGGAAATCGCTAGGAAAGTATACCATTGGAGATTGTAAAGAACGGGGTAAAAAATGGATGAGCATGAAACATCATTCACTGACACTTTGCTTTAATTAAAACACACAGTATACTTCCTCTGTTTCGAAGTCTGTGTGCCAAATTTCTTTAATATAGAATAGTGTAAAATACGAGGATGAGATCATCCAAAGATTCGATTTTTCACCAAAGTTTATCTCCTACATTCTTTATATAACAGTTTTTTTTAGTAAGCAAATTTTCAGTTTTCAATAATTCTCAAAATATTTATCTCACACGTTCAAAAAAAAAAGGGATACAAAAATAATAAAAAAAATGAAAGTAACAAAAAATTAAGAGATATAATAAAACCAACCTTTATATTATATTTCCTTAAAAGAATACAAGAAATATTCTCTCTAATTTTACGAGAAAAACAAAACTTGAATGAGCTATGTATAACTATTCTAATTTGAAAGCTAAGTTATATTTAGAATCTCGTTTAAACTAAACTGTCTAAGATCATACTAAAATAATGTCTATTCTTATAAGACTTTTAGTTGTCGCCATATCATCCAAAATTTTCTTATTATCTATCCAATGATGATGCAGTATGATATTGACTAAATTTACATAAGATATTGGCCTGATCTAATGTTTTCCACAATAAATTTGTTAGTTATAGTATATTCATCCGAGTATAAGCTACGTTATTAACTTTGAGTCGAGTCAACCTCTATAAAGTTTGAGGCTCTATCAAAATTTCCACAAAGTTTAATCTCACCCGTCCGTATTTGCTTTAATATTTTTGCATGCTTCGCCTGTGCGTGTAATCTAGATATCCTTCTTCCTAGGGCGCATCGTAAAATTCCATAAAAAATGCTTCTAAATTTAAAGGTGTAACAGATAGACACAAGCAATTCGGAACAGACAATCTCAAGCCGATACTTGTTGCCTTGATTGGCTATAGTAACATTAATGGTCAATCCTTTTATCTAGATTCTTATCTTCTGCCATTAAAATAAAAGAAATAAGGTAAGGTTGTTGTTGTCAGTGGTGTGACAAATTTTATATGGTTAAAACGCGGTTCCTAGGAAGTGATTTTTCCAAATGCCTATAATATATACATTTTTTTTCGATCTTTCATTTACTCCTTTGTCCTTACTATCTTTAGTTCTGACTCTGAGTACTTATGGAGGTGGCTATGCTGTACTGTGAACGTTGAGATTGGACTGTCATGGCCGGTCAGGGGTCAGGGTGGGGTCCCGAGCCCATGATTCGTTCATGAGCAAGCCTCACGCCACAGCTCTAAGATCCGAAACCTGAGAATGTTTCTGATTTCTATAAATTGTATATTCACATTGACAGAATTAATGTTTTAAAAATTGGACTGATAATTGAACTGAAGAAGTAATTAATTCAAAGGTTAATGGTTTAATCGAAATTCAACCGTGATTGAACCGGTGATTAATAAATATATAAATTTTTATTTTATATATTATATATATAAGATAATTTTTAAACATA
>JANZLX010000007.1:28348234-28363441 GCA_025531955.1 Erythroxylum orinocense | reverse complement strand
AAATAGACCGGTCGGTTCTTTTTTTCACCGATTTAAAGGTTTTTAAAGGTCTAACAGTAAAATGAACGGGTCAATCACTCACAAAAAATACGGACTAAATCGGACCGTTTCATAATTCAATTCACCAATTTTTCGATCCGACTGATCAGTTCGGTCCGATTTTTAAAACACTGGATAGAACTCTTCATACCATTCGAGGGCTGCTGATGTTTTTATATAGTCATTAAATTAAAAGAAACAAAAACGGTGAAAGGTCGAGGATAAGATATATGGGTATGGTTGTTGATCTTGGCTAAGTGCAATTTGTCACTAAGCATCCAAAGGCCAAGCTGTCTGGTCAATTTCGTAAGGTTTCTAAAGGTGCGTGTGTATGCAATTGCTACTCTCGGTAACTGAAAGTGAAAGATGCTGCTGTCTGTCTTAATCTTGTGCAAACATGCGTAGGCGGGGATGAAAGACGGGATGATTATGGCCTAATCCGTTATGATTTAATTAAAAGGTTAATTATAAAAAAATCTCAATTTTATTTAATTTTACAATACCAATTCAAAGTTTGAAAATTTTAAAATTAGTATTAAAATGAAAATTTTAAAAATAATTCAAAGTAAAAATTTTTATTAAATGTGACATACCACATCTTTTTTTTTGTCACACAAATAATATCATATAGGGTATTTGTATTTAATAAAAAATATATTAAAATTTATTTAGGGAAACTCCAAAAATTAAATTTCGGTCATTAAGCAAGTGGCAAGTCGGATTAAATTATTTTAGTATCATTTTTTAAAATTTGAATTAATATTATAAAATTAAGTGAAGCTGGAATTTTTTATAATTAATTTAAAATTAATTTTGAATTAACTTAATTTTAGATTGAATTTATAATTATAAGATTATGTTAATAAATATTTATTATAAATAAAATCATTTTAATTAATATGAACAAGTTCGAATAAAGAGTAGGTCCAATCCAATTTAACAATTTTGTTTTACCAATGTACATAGGAATTTGGTTAAATGGATTTAATTAAAATTCAATACAATTTTTTATAGATTTAAGTTTATATTTATTTCAACTTACAAAATAATTTTAAAATATTTATATTGGTTTATTATAAAATTTTAAAATTAAGTTTAGAAAGTTATTTTTAACACGAAGTATAATATTTCGAAATAATATTATAAATTAAATCACATAAATAACTAAATATCTATAAATTAAAATAAATGTAAACTATTTATAAAATAGATATAATTTAAATATGTTTTTTATTTTCTATTTAAATTTTAGTTATCGTGATAGTGGCTAATGAATTTATATATATAAAAAAACTCAAATATAACTAGAACTTAATTTTTAAATTCAAAACTTAATTCATGATTTCGACATAATTTTTAAATTCGAAATTTAACTTTTACAATTCAAAACTTAAAACGTAAATGTGGGCATTTCGATTACGATGTTTTCATAAAACTTGAAGGACCATTCAAGAAATATTTATCTCGGTATTGTAAAATAGCATTTGTCAAATCTCTTAGGAGTAGTCAAGTTGGTAAGGTGAGGGTATAGGATTAAAAGATTTTGTGTTTGAATCTCTCTATTTACACTTTTTTTATCAAGCCTGTTATATAAGATTTGCTCAGTGCAAAATACCTAGTTGACGTGATTTGCAAGTTATTACGTCAATTCGAAAATTTGTTTAATGTACATCTAAAAAATAACGACCACGAGTTTTTTTATTTGGAAAAAGATATTTGACGGAAGATATTATTGTTACTTATTAACGTAATCTCGTGAATAGACCAAATAATTATATGATTATGGACAATGTTTTAAAAAATATATTAAACATTAAATTGATAATATAAGAGAGCTATGTTTAAAGGTTTAATTAATATGTCATAAAAACGATATATAATAATGTTTAATTATTAATTATAGAAATATATCTATTGTCGTGTTTAAACTTTAAAGTGACACGTGAAACAAAAATGATTTTGAAGGAGCGAACGAAGAAGCTGACAAAAATTGGGAAGCAGTTGAGTTGAGGAGGCAGTGGAAAACAGCTTTCTCTGACAAAATAACGTTGTTGCAGCTTTACATTGAAGTTTGTTTTTGGTTTGCCTGAGCTTGTTGGTGTACAGGATCACTGGTTCTCAAGTGGGAGCTGAAATCCTCTAGCTGTCTTCTTCTCGCGCCTACTCTATACCTTCTTCTCGCCCTACTCTATACCTTTTTTATCCAAGCCATCCATCTATTTGCTGAGCTTTGTAGATGCTAGAGAATCAATGTCCTTTCGTTAGGAGACGTTTGAGCTGATCCGTAACTTGACAATTGCGAAGTTGTGCTCAGATTAGCCAATCATGGAGTTTCACTGCACATTCTTATCTAAGTTTCTGCATCACGACAAGTACGCGGGTGAGTCTGGAAAGCAGGCCAGACCGGATCCTCGTATTTTAAATTACTTTATCTTAAATTCAATTTAAAATTTTAACTATTTTAAACTCTTTTAAAGAAATTGTAAAAAAATTAAAAAATTTTGAATTCACTTGAATTTTAAGTTTAAACAAATTATTTTCTTATACTTTAAGTAAAAAAAACGTAAAACACTTGAAATATAAAAATTAATCCAGTACTATTTATACAAAAATTTAACTCAACTATTTAACACAAATTAAGTTAATTAATTTTAATTTTAATTAATAATTTATTATAATTATCTTTAATTATTAATTTAATTTGAATTCAATTAATTCATACCATATTTTAAAATAAGTTATCATATTAATGAATATTTGATTAATTCAAGTCCATCGTTATTATTTTTCAATCGAAATTTAAGGCAAAATTTTTGTGTAAAATTAAAAGCTAAATAAAATTTTAATTTTTTTTAAATCTTTCTAAAGATTTATATTTGTATTCAATCATTTGATTGAAAATTTTGTTAAATATGACCGAAATACTCATATTTATTAAATTCAAATTTGATTAAATAAAATTTTAATTTATTAATTTTAAATTAAGCTTTTTTTCACGAAACCCAAATTATCAAAAATCATGCCTTTAATTTTCCTACTATCGAAACCTGGAATTAGGGATGGCAATAGGTAAGGTTCGATTTGGGTATTACTCAACTCATATTTATATCTATTTTTTATGAGTTAACCTATATCTATATCCATATCTATCGGTTTTTACGATTTCCTACTTATATTCAAATCCATTGGATTATTCAGATTTTTAGATATTCATCAGGTTGTATAGCACATAAAAATACTGTACAACTTCTAAAAAGAAAATATAAAGAGCAGATTTTTGCAAACGCTCCAAATCAAAATTATTTTAATAATAATAATTAACGATTTTGATATGTATGTCTTAAAAAAACTATAAAATTAGAATAATAAAAATCATAATGTCTAGTGCAAAGATAGCATATATTTTTTATAATCAAGAACTGGAATAAAAACTGAAATATCCAAAGCTTCAAATTGTTGTTGCATAAACTCCAAAACATTGAAAACTCCATCTCTATATCATTTGCACTATTATCATTTTATAAGAAAATAAAATATGATGACAAAGTTAAGGACTGATGAGTAAAATGAAGATTTTAAAGTTGTTTCTTCTAAAAAAATATTAGTTTTTTATTTTGTAATAAATATTTAATAAAAATAGGTAAGATATGAGCATCCATCGGTTTAGGTTATTATTAAACTTATATCCACATTCATTTTTAGTATCTATTTAAAATTTATTTTTTATTTCTATATTTACTTTTTTAGGTCGAATAGTACATAAATTAATTAGGTTGAAATTGACTATCAAGTATCATCCCTACCTGGGACCATCAAGTTTGGATAAGAATGAGGAGAAATGTCCTCCGTTTCAACTTCTGGCTTGCAACTTGGAAGAGTTAAGACGAATATGGCACCTCGAGCTGATAACTAGACAATAATCTTAAACAAACGAATCCTACCCATGTGACTGTAATTATAGAGTTACAAGTAAATCCAAATACAACTTCTATCTGGACACTTGTTCAAGAAAAAGGCCATAGTTTAGTTCAAAGCTTATGTCAGGTCATAATCATAACCTTCTCCACCCAACCTTGCAATACTTGTCCAACCATAGTTGGTTCAGATATACAAACAACGGACGCAAACGTTTGTTGAAGATTACTAGAAACGGCCGGCAAAGGAGTTGGGTTTATGACCTTATAAGGGCGGATATTTGGGTTCAGAGTAATCTCCAACGGCTGGTATATCGAACTTAAGAGTATCCTTAAATAGAAGCCCAGTCCAAGAACAGATCGATACTTGAATTTTCAACGTGCTTGTTCAATCTATGTCGGATGCTGATATCTGCGGGCCTTTTATCAAACAACAAGAAGGTCCGTGAAATGGCATTTTTAAAGTTTGAAACTTGCTATTCAATTACATCGACATCTAATAAGAGTTTTAAGGCAAATCTAATGTAAGATTCGAGATATAATCCTTTTTATCTTATCATTACTGCGAGATAACAAAGATTTGTAATTATCCTATCTCAAAGAAAGTGAGTATAAATCTCTGTATAACGATCTCGACTTGAATAAAAACAAGCTTACCCTGTTTTATGCTTTCATATCATTTTTAATTATTGGAATATATTAGCGAGCCAAATGCAGTTTTTGATTACGAAAAAGAAGAAGAAAATATCTTCACAATTTCATTTATGACGACATACATGCAACATCTGTGATCTGTCATCATTTATAGAGGTGAATGCCATGTTTCATGTTTGAGCCAAGGATGGCTTGTAAGCATCCAATGGTTCAATTCAGAAATTGAGTTGTATATACGTGTCGGTTGAGCAGATTCAAATACAGTGAATTTTTGGAAAATATCTTTGATCAATGGTTAAAAAGGTTGTTGCTTTATTAAACAAAAGATATACATGATGAGCCAAAGCTAAGCCAAGCCAAGGGAAATGAAATGAAATGAAAGTGACAACGCCAAGGCTGACCCTTTTCTTCTCTCCATTTCTCGCGTCTCCTGTACTTTGTTTCTTGGCTTCTTTCCTACTTGACTCTTACTATGCCAGAAACTACTTTTTAACTATGTATTGTTGTGTGAGCTAGAAATTTGATGACCGTACGTTAGACGAGTAAAAAAGATGAAAGCTTTCCTGTCTATCCGTTTTGTACTGCTCTAAAACACCGCAAATCCATAGATGCTATCAGCCCATCTTCTATAATGTGTAACTGTAAACCCTTCGATTCCCAATTGATTATTAGCCATTAAATTCCATGCATCCGTTTTTCACTGATACTAAAATACCTTTTTCTTAAAAATCTCTGCTTTTTGGTTTTATTATGGGGAAGAGAAGGCGAAGTAGTGTTAGGAATAGTACTACAAACCACAACAACAAAACCACCGCAGCACCTTCTGGTACGTTTCTTTTGCCTTTCTTTTCACTTTGGATTGTTTTCTTTTTCTTTTTCTTTTTTTCTGTTGTTGAGTGTGTTTGTTTCCTGAGAAAATTTTGGAAAATGTTGATTCTTGATTGAGGTGAGATGGCTTATGAAGCGGATTGTGTAGTGAAGCAGGGACTGGGGTTTCCGGGGATTGTGTATTTTATGCTTGTTGGGATTTAAATTTAGAGGAAACTGCGAAAAGATTTGGTTTGTTTTTAATAGAATTTTCTTGCTTATACCTCTTAGCAACAAGCTGGAGGGTTAGGGTTTATTTATGTTTCTTCTATGTCTCATTGTTGTGAAACAAAAAAGCTACTTTTATGGGTCTTTGTTGTTGGTTGTGACGAATATTTAATCAAAGTCCAGTGCTTTATTATTCTAATCGAGCTGCATATGATTGGGATTTGATGGCGTAAAAGCTGCCGTAGCCTTTCTTCTTCCTTACCCATCTTATTTTATCTGGTTAGGAAGTTATTTCTTCATTCCTGGCAAAATGCTGATGTGGGAATTTTATGGATATGAATCCTATAAACTAGAAGATGATGTTTTGGTCCAATGCTTGTGGTGGGTAATTAGTTGGAGGCTTAGAGGAAGTACACATCATCATATATTCTGATTCTTAAAAATTCAAGTAAATTTGGGTTAGAGTTGTTAAAACTTTTTCTTTGTTTTTCGGATGTTAGGGATTGAGGTGTAGATGTTACCAATCAAGACGATTCTAAACTTCTTTTGTTTCTTGAGTTCGTAGTTCTGTGAAGATCGCATTGATACGCCCCCATTGTTTGGAACTTTGGATTTCTTTAACCATGTTGATGCAACAGAAAGTGTTTATCACACCTTTGGAGTTCTGATTTCTTCAATGGTGGTTGTTGTATTTTCTAATTATGGAATTCCTTTTCAGATTTTTCATACTGTTTTCACTTCTTTGTGATTAAGGTTTTGAACAAGCTTATCATATTGTTCATTACATTAGGTTGTGTACCAGTTTCAGCTATGCTCTTTTTTGTTTTGGCCCCCTCTTTATTGTAACTAATTGTATTTGAAGTGATCATTTTGCTTTTTCTAAATGTTGCAGACAACATGCCTTGCTCTTCTGGAGCAGAATTATTATCTAGAGAGGTCAGTCCTCTAATTTGGGCCTGCAAAATTGATTTTCTGGAGAATTGATTGTCCTCCACTTTTCTTTTGCAGAAATCTTCGCGTTTGACTGAATCAAAGCCTCCCTCACCTGGAATCGATGTCTCAGATGGTACCGCAAAACTATTGAATATGCACTCACCTCTGTCACATCAGCATTACAATCTCAGTCGTTCAATGTTCCTGAAACGTTCTCGCCATCACTACAGCCATCACTATTCAAGGAGAAACTCAGGGAATCACGGCAATGCATCAGCCTCTCATGAGAAGACTGGCCCTTCAAACAGTGAGAGACTTCCCTTCAAGTTGACGAGACTTCCCTTGAAACAATTAGTGTCGGACTCCGGACGTCAAATAGGTGACAATCTGCATTCTGTAACATCATGTTATGTTTCTTTTCGTTCTCATTGGATCGTCAAAGATTACTCATCGAAACAACTTTTCGGGATTATGTTGCATAATGCATGTAAGTGTACAGTTTAATCATGTCAGCTTCTCATGCCTTTTCCACAATCTTTTCTTCTCTCCCCCATGATCAGAAAACAGGGAGAAGCCATTTAACAGAGCTGAGAGGATCAGGTTTGGTTCTTCTGTGGTAGACGCAGTTTCATCCGATGCAGTGAAGATGTTATGCGGGATTTGCCAGAAGATGTTAAGGCGCAAACCTTATTTTCTTGGGGACTCGCTTTCTTCCGGTGAGCACTCTGTTGTGGCAGTTCTAGTCTGTGGCCACATTTATCATGCAGACTGTTTGGAGCAGAAAACGAGTGTTGAAAGTATCTGCGACCCACCATGTCCATCGTGCTTGAGCTTACTCTCTCCAACTGAAACCTCAGCAGCACAACAGTGACGCATAGACATTAGCTTTTAGATAATGCTAACTGATAGATCTGATATGTAGAAGAACAACTCAGACAGAAACATAGGTGGTTGACTTAGCTCAAGTGAAACATCTGCTTTTGCATAGTTTTATGTCACTTGGGAGTCGCATTATATTTCATCACCTGTTAAATTTGTCCAGTTATGGATGCTAGCTAAACCATGAAAGTAACATCTAAGAGTGAACTTTGTCATAATGATCTCACATGTTCCTACAAGTTGACAATATATTGTTATTTGCGTGCATCATCTGGCAAAGGAAAGTGGCATTGCCTCCAGGCTTTGGACCTTAAGTCCACTCCATACAATTGTAGAATGTAGATATTATTTAAATTTTTCCTTGTAAGATAGCCAACATTTGCGTATGATAATGTCTTCACTGCAAGTACTTGACAGCTTCACAGTGCCGTCTGACTGTTGTGGATAGCTGTACTCCAAAGCCAGCGATCAACTTTCCTTTTTGCTTTCATAATTGTTTTGTTATTTCAACTGGGGTAATCACTGATTAGGCTAAACCCAATCAAATGACAGCTTTATTGGGAATCTAATCATGTATTCATGTGATATGAGAAGCTACCAAATACGAACATGATGACAACTGGGCAGAGTTTTCTGGCGTCCGATGATTTTGGTAGGTAAAGTTAGTATTGATGTAACCCTTAGTTAGGTATTAAACACTTAGAGATTTTTAAGCAAAAAATAAAACATAAAGATCATTAATTACCATGTCCTTTTTTTGACAATTCACTAATTTTTATTTATTACATTAATTCTGCATTTTGGAATAACAAATTTAACCTAAGTTAGACTTTTTGGGATCAAATCATTTGTTTATTCTGTTTTATAAAAATATATCAATTTAATAAATAAGACTCGTGAGCCGTGAGTCTACGTGAATTGAGACTCGTCGTTCTAACGTGAACGTGACTTCCACAGAGGGCACAGGTGACTTGGACTTACCTAACTGCCAACTAGACAACTGGCTACATGTGGCTCACCACTGACATTACCGGAATGGGAACCCACCCATTGACTGATCACAGTGATTTTGCAGTCACGCCCTTGTACTTCCGTGACATTTCATTTTCATCCCCAAATCTTTCCTTTCTGACCAATATGACAACAACTCAACTTGAATGTACTCGAATCTAAGTTGAGGTTGGAATATACCGTTTAAAATAATATTATTCTATAAAATTTATTTAAAATAACGTTGTTACTCTTAACCTACGTCATTTTTTAATGTCACCCCTGCACGTGAGTCTATAAAAAATAATCTCTCTATTATGTAGAATTAAGGCTGCGTATTATCGGATTTCTTCAAACCCTGCTTTATTGCGAGACTTCAGACTGAGTGTGATGATGATAATGAATATCATTTTGATTAGTTAATTAAATCAGTTGAACTTTATCGAAACTCTCAATTATATTACATCTAAAGCATAGATGTCATTGGGTCCCTCAAAATTTTAAAAATTAAAAATTTTTTATTTTTAATAGATATTTATATATATATACATAAAGATGGAGTTATTTGGAGCTCAGTAGTGCATTGAGCCCCTAAAAATTAAAAAATTAAATATTTGAATCTTCCGATCTTAAATTCTTGGCTTCGTCACTAATTTAAGGTATGTTTGATTTATTTAAAAAAATGATAATATAAATTATAAGAAAGGAGAATAGATAATCTCATCCTGTAATAAATATAGTGAAAAATAAAAATAAAAATAACTTCTATTCTTCCTTGTATTAGGGATATATAGTATTTAATTAAGAGAAGATATAAAAATATTATTCAACATTAGATTAAATTGAACCGGACTGAAACTTATTACCATATCTGCCCTTTTCACTAAATTTAGTATGGACTGGCGGTTGAGTGAAGACTATAGCAGTCAATCTGAAGGAAACATCTGGCCCAATCTTTAGACGTTGATTCCCTTTTAGCTAATTATAGTCAAAAGTTGCTTTTTATATATATATATACATATAATTAGTGGCTTACAAGTCACCTTTAGTTTACTCACAAATCATTCTCACGGGATTTAGTTTCTTTAGGTCATAAACAAATATTTAAAATAAGGTTAATTATATTAAAACATTTTTACTTTTATTTTTATTTCAATTTTTATTCTAAAAATTATAATTTAACAATCACATAATTTTCTTTGTTACATTTATTTAGTTTTTCAATTATTTATATATCTAAAATTGTGTCATAATAGAATTTAATATTTTAAAATATTATATCAATTCAAAAAAAATAAGTGAAAATTAATAAGATATGATATATAAAATTATATAATAACTAAAGAATATTGCAAGAAGTTAAACAAGGATTGAAATAAAAAAGTTTAAACTATAGAGCTTTTATTATATTAACTTTTTCAATTATAGTCAATTTTAAATAAAGGAAAATATAAAAAATGAAAAAGTATTTTAAATAGAAAATAATATAATTAAAACTTGAGGGCATGTTCTTCCTTCAAAAAAAAAAACTTGAGGGCATGTTCTATTTCGATTAATTTTATGTTTTTAAAAAGTGAACCTTGAAGTAATCGGTAAAATTGTTCCTCTCTAACTATAAGATTATATGTTCCAATTATGGAAATAACTTATTTATAAAAATATAAAAGAAAGGCCGGATACAATATGATTCTTTCTATAAAGCGAATACCCTTTTACGTGGGGATCATATCTCTTATATAAATGTGTTGATAAGATTTAATGGAACGTGATAAGAATACTATTATTAGAATAAAAAATTTTCACATAAATATATGAATGAGATTTAATAAAACAATATTGTAGTAAAGTAACTGGAACATAAAATTTGATACATTTTAACCCTCAAGGGGTATGGCTTGATGGTTGAGAGCGAGGCTTGATTTCGGTTAAGTCTTAGGTTCAATTCCCTGCTAGCCCCTCTTGTGAGTAGGGTTTAAAAAAAATGATACGTTTTACAAGTTGGTTAATTTTATGCTTTTAGAAATTGAAATTGACGGACTTCTTACTGCATGAGACAATTATTTGAATGACCCAATCAAATAATCATTTAAAAATACGTATTTATTACAGATAAGCGGAATAATCCTCTGAGACAATATTACAAAAAAACTTACTACAGTTATAAAACAGAAGATTCGAATCTACCTCTCGGAACATTCCAAGAATAATATGCGAATCTGACGGCTATAAAGTTCCTCATGGAAAAAGCATAAATAGTCTCCATCATAAGTCCCCAAAGCATACTTCTTTAGAATCACATTCATAGCGTCAGAACCACAAACACATACACCTCACTGCACACAATTTCGGACCCCACAGTTTTTTTGCCAACTCAGACGTACAACAACCCTAACAGCAACAAATAACAATACCAATCATAAAATCTCCGTTGCTTCTGCCTTTCTCTGCCCGTCGTCCAAAGTCTCCACCTTTCCTCTCTCCGCCGGAAAACTTCCATTTCTGGCGGCGGGACGGAGGGTTAGCCAGCGTTTCCCATCTGGGTTTTCGTTGGTGTTGTCTCTCTTTGTTTCTTTTCGAACCGTAATAAGTTTATAAGTTTGCTTGTGCTATTTCATTGGTTTCTTGTGTCTTTGGTCATTGATTATACGAACATGGCGGTGAGAGTGGTATCTCCGAAGAAGGCGTCCATTACGGAGGTGTTGCAGAGAGTGTATGGGAATTTGAGCTCTAGCGGTAGCATCGGAAGCTTCAACGGTCACCACCATCGCAAAAGGTACCATGTTCATGAGATGGAGGATGATTTTGAGGACGTTGATGGGAACATGGAGCTTGTTCAAATGGGTGCAGAGAGAACCAAGAATGTGCTCATCCTTATGAGTGATACAGGTGGTGGTCATCGTGCCTCCGCTGAAGCCATTCGCGATGCTTTCAAGCTCGAGTTTGGTGACGAGTACAGGGTATGCGTATAGAACTCAATTTTGCTATATTTCTAGAATTTGTTCTTATTTCTCATGATCTTGCTTTTTTATCGTGTTAAGGTGAGCACTACACGCGTTTTTGTTTCTTCTTCTACTAAATTTTTATCTCTGTTTCTTTGTTTTGCAAGGATTCAATCTCTGCATTTTCTTGCCTGTGGTTTTTTCTTCTGTTTTGAACGTTAGCGAAAGACTTATACAGATCTTAATCAATTGCTTATCAATTTTCCAATGTTTGAATTTCATTTTCTCGTTCTCCTCTCCCCACCTCTCTCTTACAGAAAACGACGATGACCAACTTTTTAATTTTTGACCTTTTTTTCCTCATAATCAATAAATTCCTTCAGGGATTTTCCTATTTTCGAATATCTCAGAAACGACTTCAGCTTTTCCGCTTGTTTCAGGTAATTGTGAAGGATGTTTGGAAAGAGTACACTGGCTGGCCATTGAACGACATGGAAAGACAGTACAAATTCATGGTAAAGCATGTCCAGCTATGGAAGGTTGCATTTCACAGCACCTCTCCGAAATGGATACATAGCTGCTACCTTGCTGCAATAGCAGCCTATTATGCCAAGTAAATACTTTCTTTTGCTATTTTAAGAACTTTTATCACCCCATTTACTTGTTTCCTCAAGCTATGATTATTTATGCCGCTAGAAACTAAAGATGGACAAAAGAATCAAGGATTGGTATTTAGATTCAAAGTACGATCCTAATTTCTAATTCTAGTTTTGTATGATTTGAAGGGAAGTGGAAGCTGGTCTAATGGAGTACAAGCCAGACATCATCATTAGTGTTCATCCCTTGATGCAGCATATTCCTTTATGGGTTCTTAAATGGCAAGGCCTTCAAAAGAAAGTGGTTTTTGCAACAGTTATCACAGATCTGAACTCTTGCCACCCTACATGGTAAGTTCATAGGTCATTTCAATTGCAAATTACCTCTTTTGTCTATCCCGACGTTACTAACGCTAAAAGTGTTTCAGGTTTCATCCTGGGGTTAATAGATGTTATTGCCCGTCAAAGGAAGTAGCAAAGAGAGCTGCATTAGATGGACTAGAAGAGTCCCAAATTCGTGTTTTTGGCTTGCCGGTTCGACCTTCTTTTGCCCGTGCAGTCCTTTCCAAGGTATATCTAATTGTGATCCTGAATTTAGATTAAGTAACATTTGCTACTGCACTGGGTTCTGAGTAAGTCTGCATTTCGACTTTATGACTATAGGATGAGTTGAGAGCAGAACTCGGAATGGATCCTGATTTACCTGCAGTTTTGCTGATGGGAGGTGGTGAGGGTATGGGACCTGTTGGTAAAACTGCTAAGGCCCTTGGAGAATCACTGCAGGATAAACAGACAGGAAAGTCAATTGGCCAGTTGGTTATAATCTGTGGTCGCAATAAGATTCTTAAATCTACTTTGGAATCTGAAGACTGGAAGATCCTGGTTAAGGTGTTGTTTCTTGTTTCTGAAACCTGATTGATCATTTTTTACAAATAGAACATCATTGACACTTTCCTCTACATTCCTTCTTTTCCGGATTGCAGGTTAGAGGATTTGAAACACAGATGGAGAAATGGATGGGAGCTTGTGACTGCATAATTACAAAAGTATGTGTGTTACAGAAAGCTTGCGATCCTTTTGCTCATTGTATGATTACCTTTGATGTAACCGATTTCTTGAACTTCTGGATTATATAGGCTGGACCTGGTACAATTGCAGAGGCTCTGATCCGTGGACTTCCTATTATTCTCAATGACTACATTCCTGGGCAAGTAAGTGATACAAGTTCTGCCACTGCAGCTGCTGAGTGAAACCAAATAGTAATTTTATCTCATATTCTTCTCCTCCTTAAATCTGGCAACTCCAGGAAAAGGGCAATGTTCCTTATGTTGTCGAAAATGGTGCTGGTATCTTCACCAGAAGTCCTAAAGAAACAGCAAGAATTGTGACAGAGTGGTTCAGTACCAAAAAGGATGAACTCAAGACAATGTCAGAGAATGCACTTAAACTAGCTCAACCTGATGCGGTGTTCGATATTGTCAGGGACATTCATGAGCTTGCCGAGCAGCGTGGTCCTCTTGCCAATATTCCATACAAATTGACATCATCATTTACAAGCATAATATAATTGGGTACTCGTCTGAGTTCAACTAACAATAATGCAATGTACAGCTAGAAATGGTAGCAGTATCATTCTTTGTCCAGGAAAAAAAATCAGATGAAAATTGTTAAGCATGTCACGTTGTTGTTTTTGCAGAAATTAGATTGTTGTGGAAGAAGGTGATTGTGTTGTTGTTTCTTTTGTCGTTACGTTTCAATGTTCCAGAGCTCTAATCTGCTCTAATCAACTGTTCTTTATGTGAAACATGTAATGCTTGACTTGGAATCACTTCTGACATAAGGTCGCTTAAAAGTTGAGAAATCCTATGAAACTGAAGCAGACAGACATGTGAAACTTGGTACAGAAGCAAAACAAGTAAAAGCAACATCTTAAGGCTGTCCTCTCATTTCTTTCTCTTCTGGGGCTATCTTACCCTCGAGTTATGGAAACTTTTTAAAGTATCAAAATGAACTGTGGAGTGTAGACTCAATTCATGGTACTCTGTCATGCAAAAGAAGGCCTGTGTAAGAGCATGCGGTGCACGTTCCAGGCAAGCTATGATCAATGTTATGTAATGATTAGGAATCCGAATCTGGATGTGATTTACCTTCTCAATTTGAAAATTAATGTTGGTTAGAGGAAAATAAAGAAATGAAGTTATTGTCTAATGTAGAAGTCGTGTGGTGCGGCTGATGTGATTACCTTCACTTGGGGTAGGCACGTGAATTAAACCTGGCAGCCATGTGAGTGTTGCAGAGCTTTTCTGTTTGATATAATTAATTTGTTTGACAAAACGAAAATGATCAACAAAACATTTGGTAATTTGGTCAAATGTCAAACGAAGGTATCTTCTGTCGTTTTGTCGTGCGCCGCCGTATTAGGTCTCATACTTCACGTAAACTTCAATCCATATTCCATGGAAGAAAGCTTCGACCACGGCCACGGCCACCACATCAACGCCGTCCGAAATTCTAACCTTTCCTGTCGAAGAAAGATTCAATCTTTCACACACACACACCCCTTTACTCTCACTTTGTTTCGCCTTCTGCTTGTGTCTCTTTGTTCTGATAATCTGCATTACGTGAATCTAGAAGGCAAGTTTACCTACCTACTTTGTTATTACGAGTAGTCACCGGCCTCCATGATTAAGACGAGTGTGTAAATGTTTCAATAATTCAGATGACGGAGGAAATGCCTGAGCTGAGGGAAGTGAAAGTCCGTCGTTAGTTCTGCCACAACAAAATTCTTGTCACATAGAGTTTTAAGGCAAGCGTGGAAGAATTTTCCGAAATCTAGAACCTTTGACAAACCAAAAAATGGAAGGTGATTCAAAGAAGCAACCATCTGCCGTTCAACGCAATGGATCAATCGATCAGAGTTCTAAAAGTTAACTTAATCCAAACTTGATTAAGCCCTAATTGCAAATTATGTCTTACTAAATTAATGCTAATTTTTAATTTTGAAAATGCATTGATAAAGTAAATTATTTCAAATGAAGATTTATATTATTTTTTTGTTTGGTAAAACGGGCAAAACCTAAAAAGAAGTCTCTAACTAACGAACATAAGTGACACCAATAACATTATGAAAAAGCCACGAATTCACCGTAATTGGTGGGCTAGCTAAGGGATGAAAACCCGGACTAAAGTCATAAGCATGATGGGATAAAGCATCGGCAACGAAATTTC
>JANZLX010000007.1:28281979-28348134 GCA_025531955.1 Erythroxylum orinocense | reverse complement strand
CTTACAAGATTTGCTTTAATTGAGTTTATAATCATGTATAAGTATGAAGGTTGGATATCCGGTAACGGGTTCCAACACATCTCCTTCGCCTTGTCCATTAAGGAGATTTGGCAAGAAGGAAACATCAGAAGATTCCAAAACACACATCGCTCACGAGATGAGGTTCTCTTCTCTCTAGTTGGCAAAATCAAAGAGAAACTTCTATGTTCTATAAGGTCTAACCGAGTTTGCCCTAATCCAGCCTTATTATGGAGAATCTATTAACATATAAAGGCTAAAATTCTTGAAAAAGGAAATCAACTCAAGTTGCAAGTCAGTACCTGAGTAAAAGGCATCCTTTATCTTTGATGCATGGAACGCCTCTGTTGAAGTTGAGTACTCCAATCCTTACACTCTGTGTCAGTTCTAGAAATAGGAAGCGTATTCTTGAAGATCCTCTCTTTCCATTAACTGTAGCACCTTCTCTTGCTATGATCGACGATAATCTTCCCAAACCCTAATTTAATAGGAATTGTGCAAAAGGAGAAAATGTGTTCTAGGCTTTCCAAAATTGCCTAACTCTTCACCTAATGGTAGTATTAAGCTTTTGTAACTCTCATTCCATACGCATTCGTTGTACTAGTTGAAATTATTATGTTTGCCTCTAAACGATGTTGTGGATGTAACTAAGCTTTATCCTCTAAACGTTGCTGCTAAGCTTTATCCTCTAAACTTTGCTGCTGCATGACCAACTAGTTTTTTGATCTCATATGTAATTTCCTATTTAATTTATTAATACAATTTTACTTATTAAAAAACTCTTTCAAGCTCTCTGTTTTTTAACATCAAAATATACTTTAAAAATGTAAAGTGCACAGTCTTTGTGCCCCTCAAAGAAATTCAAACTTGACCTTATTCCTTGTCTCATCATCTTTTTCATCAGATGTTTAGTTGATTTCTTTTCTAATAACAACTAACTATGGATTTGGTCTGTTTTTGGTATTAACTCCTTTGCATGTCTGTTCTTATGTATGAAACTAATTTCTTCTAACCCAAGTTTGCTTTGATAACATTAGCTGCTGCTGAAAGTTCATTGATGAGTGTCTAGATTTTCAGTTTTGAGCCCTTTGAAATATCATTTATAACAACTTGTAACAATTCAACCTTATGTATCCATTAACCCTGCAAAAGTGACAAGTAGGTATAAATTTCGTTTCTTCCTTGAAATTTCTCCTTGGATAGATTAGATTGTACCATTTTTCTCATCATTTGACTTAGAATATTCACCTTTATAGCCAATGCCTTGAAGGTCTTCTTTAGTCTTACCAATTTCCAACAACTGTCTAGCTTTTCGATACCTCCATTTAACATTCTTATTCCTTTTTCCGTACTAATTAGCTTCAGTTTTGTTTCATCAAGCTCATCCATTATAAATAACAACTTCTTTTCTAAATCTTGAATAATGTTCTTCATAGAAGAGTTTTCCTTCTTTAGCCTTTCATTCTTCTTACATATTTGCACCCATTTTGAATACATTAACTCATAGGCTTTGTAAATATCATCATTTTTGTCTTCTCAATCACTGTCATCACTGTCATAATCTAAAATTAAAATTTGTATTGATTCATTTGGGTTTTTTCAAAATTTTGGACTAATTTATCCACAATTTCATCATCAGTTTCTTCCTTCTTGGGTGTTGTTAAGCAAGCAACTAGACTTCTACTATATAAAACAACTAATGCAGCATTATTGCTCACAAATTCCTCTTCACTACCATACTCACTTCTAAATTCATTCTCACTCCAAGTACTCGTATAAGACTTCCCTTTTCTCTTCTTTAAAGTGTTAGCACATTCCGCTTGTACATATTCGAAGCCTTGACATTCATGATATTGAATTTTCTTCACTTTTCTTTCACCCTTTTGACTTTTAACTTGTTTTTTGAAATTACTATTCCATGAGCTCCTGCAATTTTCCCTAAAATTGAATCTATCCTTCTTCACTTTCTTTAACCACTTGCTGAAATTTCTTGTCAATAACTCTATATCCTCATTCTCATCGGATTCATCTCCTAAGTCATTCATGACTTTTCCAACCTCAACTTGCAATTCCAATCATTTGTTCTTCTCTTATATATCTCTCAACAAATTCAACTTAAAATTGATAAGAATCCTAATTACATTATCCAAAGACAATTCAGTGATATCATGGGCTTCTTCAATGGTTGTAATTCTTGGTATGAATCTCGAAGGCAATAATCTCAATGTCTTCTTAACAAGTTTCGTATTTGATTACTTCTTCCTAATTTGATGTGTTTGGTTTGCTATGTCTTGTAGTCTTTCATGGAAGTCTCCAATAGTTTCACTCTCATCCATCTTTAGCTCTTCAAATCTCACAGCCAATATTTGAAGTTTCGAGGCTATCACAAATTTCAATCCCTCATGTATAGTTTGCAAAGTGTTCCACGCTTCTTTTTCTGATTCATAGCTGATATCATGGCAAAACGACCTTCATTAACTGCACTGAAGATAACGTGCATGGCTTGAGAATTTTCAACCACTCTGTCTTCTTCAACCTTTGTCAATTATGATGGATCTTTGTGTATTGCTTCTCCTTTTTCGTCAGTAATCACTGTCCAACCATTCAAAACTGAGTTCCATGATTTTGTTCATTGTACTTGAATGAATACTCTCATCCATAATTTCCACATAAGATAATTTGAAGCGTCTAACAATGGTAGCCTGATGATTGATGTCCCTTCTTTTGTAGCCATAATTGAAAAACACGAATCTACATTAACTTGACGTACCAAGTTCTAATTTAATAACCCGTTTTGATACTTACTAAAAATCCTGAATGATGTAGTTTCGTAAAAATTATGGTTCAACCGTAGTAGCTATAAGTTTTATGACAAATACAAAAACAAAATAATAAACACTAGACATTTGTTAACACATTTCGACATACCTTGCCTACATATGCAGGGTCCTCACCCAGCTTAATCACTTTCACAAAAAAATAACAATAGTTTTATTTAAGGCATTACTGAGCTGACTCACCCAAACCTTGACAATATCTCTCGTTCTTATAACCTGTAAAAGTATTTCACACCCAATAACATGACCTTCTCGTGTTAACTTCAACAAAGGATTTTCTCAATAAGGTTTAACAATGAAGATAAGAATTAAATAGCTTAAGTAATTGACATAATAGCAAACATTAAAAAAAACACTTGAGATAAGAAAACCTAACTTTGTGGCTTCGGCAAAGAAAGAATGGGAAGCTGTCCAACAAAAATTTTGCTGTGAACTTTCGATAATGTCATTGAGCTATCCCATGCACAACACTTATGAAAACTCAAAGAAACAACAAGCATTTTATCACCAAAAGTTCATAAACACAAGAGTTGCAACAACTCCATCACTTCTGGAAATTCTTCACACAAAACACAATATTCGACAACCTAACACAGTCACATAACTTTTGGAGAAAACCCAACAACAAATCTGGACAAAATCACCAGCAAAATAAATGTTTCTGCACCGAAACGTTATAACTAATGGAGCTACAAATCCCACGACAACTACTAGAGTTTTTCACACAAAACCAACAACAAAAGATAACCCAAAAAATACTCACGACAGACAGAAAACGCAGCTACACACATAGCCTTACTGCATATTTTTTACTGCCAAAAAACCACACAACTTCGATCCAAAAGATCACACAAAACCCAACAAAAATGCAGCTACAAATTGTCAATCATAATCCTTACAAATTCAGCTACCTTAGATAACCATTATCACCAAAATAGGATTCCCAAACATAGCTACAAAAATTACCAAAACTCTGCATCTTATCTTAGTCAATATATGATGATTTGATTTCAATTAAATCGTATCATGATTAGGATTTTTATCTCAAATAAACCTCATTATCAAAGAGTCCCACGTAAGATAAAATACTTTTTTTTGGTAGGTAAAGCGGGCGAAGCCCGAAAAGAAGTCTCTAACTAACGAACATAAGTAACACCAATAACATCATGAAAAAGTCACGAATTCACCGCATCTGGTAGGCTAGCTAAGGGATGAAAACCCGGACTAAAGTCATAAGCATGATGGGATAAAGCATCGGCAACGAAATTTCCCTCCCGATATATATGTGTAACCGAAATCCTCTCGAAAGACTTCATTCGCTTGCGTATTCGGGAAATCAAAGCAGCAACTAAAGCATTAATCTCATACTCTCCATTAATTATGTTAACGGCTAACAAATTATCACATTCAACTTGAATATGCTTCAAATTTAAACTCGCAACATATTCAAGATCATAGAGGACAGACCACACTTCCGCATTCAGAATCGGACATCGACCAATGTTAACCACAAAGCCACCTACCTAATTATCATAGCTGTCACGCACGACCCCTCCGTCATACGCTGCTATGCCATCAGCCGCTAGCGAGGCGTCGGTAATTTAATAGAAAAAGTGGCAGTAGCAATTAAGGAGTGGCCCTGCCCATTGAGAGACCAAGACTAGTAGACCTTGACAATAGTGACCTTGCATGGAAGCTGATGGGCCATTTTACTGTTTTAATTATTTAATTATTGGAAAAAAATTTAAAAATTGTCAAATGTTTATAAACTAAATGATTAAATTAAACCCAAAAAACAGTATTGAGTATTTTTTGGAAAACAATTTCCAATATAGAAATAAAATAAAAAAGCACAAAAAATTAATTACTTTAGTAGAAGCACCAAGACACCAGTTAGGCATTGCGAGGACATAACACACATACAATCTTATGCAACAGAGGAACTAGAGCGAGAGTTTCAGTGGAGCATTCCTCGTCCTCAATGGACCCCCACTCTTGATCTTCCAATCCCAGCCGTTGATCTCGTGCTTCCCTTACCTTATGTCCTTCAAATCTAGGGTTTTCAATCTCCGCCGCTCCGCTGCAAATCTCCATCCATGTCATCAAAGATCAATCACCACCACCACCACCACCATCACCGCATCAACGGTCAGATTTTGCCGTCGCCGTGTCCCCACGTTGCCGAGTTCCGCAACCGTAATGGCGGCAAACCGTTTCGCGCCCTCCAGGACTGCCTCCGCGTGAAGCCGCCGGGAGGCCGCGCCGCCATCCACCGCGATCCTTCCGAGATCCCTCGCTGCGGTGCGTGCGGAGAGTCGGCGCGCCCTCGTCTCTACGCGTGCGTGGCTTGCGCCGCCCTATCCTGCCACACGCCGTCCGGCCACTCCCACGCTGCCGCCCATGCCACCTCTATGCCACCTGGTCACGAGATCGCCGTCGATGTCGACCGTGCCGAGCTCTTCTGCTGCGTGTGCCGTGATCAGGTCTACGATCGCGACTTCGATGCCGCCGTCGTCCTTTCACAGACCTCCACTCTCAAATCTGCCACAATCAACACCGTCAAGCCGGAGAACCTACGCAAAAGGCGACGAATAGATTACCGGCCGTGGTCTCCGGAGATCCAAGAGCGCGCTCTGATCGGAAACGGCTCGAGTCCGTTGGATTGGAGCTCAGATCCGCCGTGGGGGTTGCGAGGATTGAACAACCTTGGAAACACGTGCTTTATGAACTCTGTTCTTCAAGCATTGCTCCATACGCCTCCGTTGAGGAACTATTTTCTCAGTGATCGGCATAACCGTTACTATTGTCAACAAAAGAATGGACTTTCGTGTAATAGCAATGGTTTTAATACAAATAATAACGGTAGAAGACGAAATGTAGGTGGTGGAGATAATAAAACCGCAAGGTTATGTTTGGCATGTGATATGGATGCTATGTTTTCGGCGGTGTTCTCCGGTGATCGGAAGCCTTATAGTCCTGCAAAGTTTCTCTACAGGTATATATGACAGTGTATACTGTGGGTTTGTGTAAAGGAACGTTCTTTTTTGTGTGCGAAGTGAGGAGTTTGTTTTAATGGATACCTTGTGTATAATGCATGTACAACAATATGGGTACTGATCCTATGCCTTGTGGGGTTTGTCAGAAATTTTATAGCTTTTTCATTGTTGTTATTAGAGATCTTTTTTGAAGTTAGCGGGATGGTATTTGTTATGTAAGAGTAGGAAAGAACTGAAGACAGTACCTCAGAACTTACTTTGACTTTTGGCATGTTGGGTTTGTACTCATTAGTCATGATTTGCGGTCCTTTTGTTCGGGGATTTTATGAATTTTGGTTTCTTGTGTTACAGTTGGTGGCAACATGCTGCAAACTTGGCGAGTTATGAGCAGCAGGATGCCCATGAGTTTTTTATTTCTATGCTCGATGGGATCCATGAAAAGGTGGAGAAAGATCGTTGCAAGTCTCAGAGTCAAGGTAAAGACTGTTTGGTTTTCAACGATTTTTTTCCAGATTTTATGCCTTTTAAGGATGCCAGTTTTGAAGGAAACACTAAGGTGCCACTTGTGCTGGAACATGTGCTGACTCATAGGTTCCATATGCCGTTAAGCTGTGTAATAAATTGTAATCATACTGTATCTAGTGAAAATCAGTGTTGATGCTTGTATTTGATTGGCAAAAGAAATCACATTGTAGTCTTATTTGATTGGCAAAAGAAATCACATTGTAGTCTTCTAGAAGGTTCCAGGTTTCTACATTTTACTAACTTATCTGGGAAATGATTGTTCTCAAAAGCACAATGTAAATGTAAAAGATTTTTTTTGTTATCAAGGCAGTTCCATTTTTATTCTCTATTTTGATGTTGCAATGAGGTCAGACTCCATTCTTATGGACTGCTTCACCTCGCTTGTGCGTATATAAGATCGAATATCAGTTCGGTTGTTTGGTCAAAGCCAATTTGTGTGATTTCTTAAGAATTATGTTGAAGTAGTATTCACCCGTGTAGATTTAGAATGTCATGAATGCAACATGAAAAGCTAGTGTTTAAGTGGCAGCCGTTTGTAATAGGAGGGAGTTACAGAGGGTTTTGGCACAGTAAGTGACTAATTTTCTGATCAGTGGTGCCTCGAGGAGTGGTGATTTTTATGGCCCCTAGATTGAGGTTTCTGACTTTTAAGGTTGAAGACTGTCAACCTTAAGTTTTCTTCAATGCGTACGACCCTATTTTCTTGTGTGAATACATCTCTTTCATCACATTGGTCCAAAGTAGTACCAAGCATAGTAACCATAAATTTTAACTGCAGGGTGTGGTTTTAGGTTCCTTTGTCAATGCTTTAGGAGTTGACAAAGTGCCCATTTAGGGGTAAGTCTCAACATCAACTTGCAGACTTGATGGTGTTATCTGCTTTAATTCCAGTAAGTCAACTTTTCCTTAGACTACTTGGTTTCATCATAGGGAATTGTCACCTGTTAGAATACTTGTGTTAATTCCGCCTTTGTCCTTCTTGGGGTCTTACCTCGTTGAAAAGTTGATCCATTCCGGGAGCTAACAAGGGTGGTTGCACTAAGTTCACATCCTGCCTAACGCTGTTGTTGCATGCTTCTTGACCTTCCTTCTTTATATTGCTTTAGGATTACACTTCCTCTGTAGTTTTCTTTTCATGGTGATATGGGATAGTTATTTGGTGTAGGTGCCTAGCAAGAGAAAGGATCACTAATGTTACCAAGTTGGGAGAATAGATTGTTAAATCCAGGGATTGAATTAATATCTAGGCTGCTAGTAGCTAATAGATTACTTCGATTGAATAGTGTGCTCTCTGGAATCATTTGCTGGTGACGTGTCCTATCTTTGATCTGGAAGCATTTTAGATGGGGTTTTCTTTATTTTGTAATGTGATATGAATCAGATTTGTACGTTAAACTTCGTAATCTCTTAAAGTCTTAATACCACCTTGGGATTAATGCAGGTCATGGAGAATGTTGTATTGCTCATAAAGTGTTTTCTGGTTTCGTGAGATCTGATGTCATGTGTATGACTTGTGGTTTCACCTCTACAACTTATGACCCATGTGTTGACATTTCATTGCATTTAGAACCCCACCAAGGAGGTTCAGCAAAGACAGGAGAGACAAAGACTCGTCAATCTTGCAATGGTGAGGCAGATTGCAAGAATTCGAGCCAACATTGTGGGATATCTACACTGATGGGGTGTTTGGATCGATTTACTAGACCTGAGAGACTGGGATCTGACCAAAAATTCTTTTGCCAGCAGTGTCAGGTGAGGCAGGAATCTCTCAAACAGATGTCTATAAGAAAGCTTCCTTTGGTTTGTTGTTTCCACATTAAAAGATTTGAGCATTCGTCAATGCGGAAAATGTCAAGGAAGATAGATCGATACTTGCAGTTTCCGTTCTCCTTGGACATGTCACCTTACCTTTCTTCTTCTATCCTGAGGAGTCGATTTGGTAATAGGATTTTCCCATTTGATGGAGATGAGCCAGACGCATCAAATGAGATGCCAGCAGAGTTTGAGTTATTTGCTGTGGTGACTCACACTGGTAAGCTAGATGCTGGACATTATGTCACATATCTGCGTCTGAGTGATCAATGGTACAAGTGCGATGATGCTTGGGTCACTCAAGTCAATGAGAACATTGTGAGGGCCGCCCAGGGGTACATGATGTTTTATGTACAGAAAATGCTTTATTACAAAGCAAGTGAGAAACAAGTCACTACCTGATACAATGCCAGAAAGGGTAAAACGGTGGTCAACTCACTTGTGCAAGCAAGAACTTGTATCAATGACCAACATGAAATTTACCAACGCAGATGGCATGGCTAACTTTTGCAAGCCAAGAGGAAAAATAACAATGACCCAGTTTCTTGCACCGTGGAAGTTCCTACATGACTGCTATCTGGGTGGTACTTTTATTGATGAGTTGGAACATAAGTGGGCCTAAATTTTTGAGGCAGTTCAACATTGGGAACATTACGTTTTATGGAGGTACATATTACTCTTTTTAAGTGATTCCTGATTTGATTTTTTCCGCTCAAGTTTCCTTTTATTCTCATTCAAGTGTAGGTTGGATTGATTCTTTTTTCTCCTCAAGGTCCTCTAGAGAGGTCAAATGCTTGGGAATGTAGTTCACGACTGTACCAATCCTTTCTTACCGGGTATATGAATTACAGAAGGTTTACTATGAAGGGCAATCGCTTTGCTTGCTCCTTTAGATAATTGTTTTCTAAGCTTACCCAGAAAAATATTGACCGAATATATCTTCTTGATCATTGCTCAGTCAAATAAGGATACTTCAGATATTCGCAGGGGGTCCTCTGAAATTCCCTGCTCTACACACACTTGTATGGTATAGAAATATTTCCAATTTTATAATGATCTGAAGTGACATTTCCAAAGTTACAAAGATTACAATTTGCCGAACAAGACAAGTCTGTTCGAAAACTACCCCGTCTTGGAAGCATTAGGAAGTGTCATTTCTTGTGGACCTTTCCCCTGAAGGCTGGAAAAGTCAACTTGCAAGTTACCATAGTAACATTTCAATGTTGAGAAGGATAGATAAATAAAGTTACCTTTCATATTCCGATCATTTAGGTTCTGTTTAGTTGTGATGCTTGAGCTGCCACATGTTTCGCCCCAATGACACCATCCATATTCCATACGCTTATGCTAAGCCTCGGTTGGTCGGTTGCCTTTGCTTTCACGTAATTACGTGAATGGATGGAATTGTCTTTTAACCTCAATATTCGTGGGACAGACGCATAAACGGGTAATGCATTTCATTGTTATATAGAGATTTGTTGCATCTGAAATTTTGTGGATGTGAAAAGAAGAAATCTTGACCCACTTGATCCATTTGTGCTCTGTTCTTTTACCCTGTCCAAGTCCATGAATCGCCATCGTTTCATGCCATGGAAGCATTTAGGCACCGAAGTTTACTGTAGCTTCAACTATACGAGATGTTCTCCTTCCACTTCTGTCGTTTACCATATCTACAACGATTTCATATCCATTTGTTGAAGCAACTTGGTGCTAATAAATTATAACTTGCCAAAGCACAAATGCCTTGTTTTTTTTTTTTTGGTGAATCTAACCCCAATATCAAGTTTAAGGGCAATCGCATTCTTACTAAATTTTTAGTCCATTAGTTTCCAGGTATAATCGTTAGTTGAATCCTATAGCTGCTTGTTTGCTTTTAACTTGACTTCTGTTTAAAAAGTTGTCTGCTTGCTTGCTGCTTTTAACCATTATGGATGGTACAAGTTACGAAGCTAAAAGTTGTGGTCATTTCTCTAAGAAAGCAGGTGATGAGAGATATGGCACACTGTTGAACTCTTGTCAGATGTAATTTAAACTCTTTATTGACAGTTTCGAACAGAGTATACATGGTTCTTGCTTGATGTTGCTACACCCTCAAAAAACACTACCCTATCATGGTCCGAAACAAAAGCTTGCCAACACTAATTACTGAAAGGTTAATTACTGAAAGGTTTAAGAATCTAATGTCTCTTTCGTACATCCCAAGTTCATGAGGGCTCATGCATTTTTAACTCTTTTTTCCTTAGCCCCACAACTTGTGAACATGAAGACCAATAATGTCAGCAAAATCAGCCGAGACGTAGAAAGGTCATGTTTATTCTTGGGATTTCGGGGGCAATCTTCTTGATCTGTTGGGAAACCCAATCTGAAAGATTGACTATTACGAATCCCACAAACACCTGCAGGACCAACCAATGAACTATTATCGATCTGAGAAAGAGTTGATCAAACTATTAGTTCGAAGCCTTTTGAATGTTTCATGTTATAAGTTCACCTGAGCTGCACCAAGTAGATAAACTGCAGAATAACGTTGTCCATGTATCGCCATATCCTCCAACATGGCCACTGGTATGGTTAAGGAGATGCCAAGAGCAGCCACTAGTGGGTTAGTCCACACAACACCTAATGCCCTGGAGATAGCAAATAATTCCACTTGCTCAGACAAAGAACATAAAGATAAAGCTGAAAACGATCCTTGTCTTCGCATACCAGAAGTAGTCACACAGAACGCTTCCAACCAAACAGTTAGCAAAAATGATTCCTATGAGTTTAGCTGAATGTGGAAATGAGAACTTGGGTTCCATTCCTACGGCGTTGAGAGGCCAAACTGAAGACATTAAGAAAACCAGTTAAACCCTGTAAATGATGAAAAGTTAAAAGAGTATATATGAGAAGAATTTTGCTCGTACCAAGCCACCAAAGGGATATTAATGTGAATAGTCCAATAAAACCATACAGCTTCTGCATATCGACCGTTCGTCCATCTTTTCCAGCCAACTTCTTCAGCAGCACTGTCAGTTGATTTCTGTCAGTTTTTCCCAGAACATCGGAAACTATACATTTGTTTTTTACCTAAATTCTTGACAAACTTAAGAAGAGTTCACCTGTAAATAGAGCATAAGTCAAAGCTGAGAGTGCTGCAAATAGGTCGCCTACAAGAGAATTCTTGTGATCACTGTCCACCGTAAGAAAGATTGTAGAAAAAATGATTAGTTTCTCCTTGGAAACCTTCATAGATATAGCTGTAAGATTACAACCATTTAACTTTTAATCTGGAAACGTGGATCCTTGTGCAATCTCCAATAGTACATACCTAGATGAACTTGAGTGTGATTTATCTGCGGACCATGTCTTCCCAACAGTTGTCATAGCAACACCTGCCATGCTGACAATAACAGAAATTACTTTGACTAAATTGATCTTGTCCTCACCCAGTAGCGCCCCAATTATTAGAGTAAAAAGGCCTGAAGTTGAGTTCAATAATGTTGTATTGGCAACCGTTGTTCTTGCAAGTGCAGCATTTGTTAGATACTGCAAACATCAAACCACTGTTTTAAAGAGGGTACCCCTTGGAAAAATTGTTCACTTTTACCTCACTTTACAATTTTAATATATGTTCTTATCAGTTTGCAGAAGCCATTCACGATCCCCGTCTGAGAATTTAAGAAACCTTAGTCATAAGTGAAATTATCTTGCTTGTTTCTTCTATTTTATTCGTTTTGAACAAGTCATATGTTCAAGAAAACTTCAGGTTCTTTCTATCGAATCAGCTTTCTTTCAGAGATATGAGGTGGGGGAAAAAAAAAACCATCCATGCCAAGGTTGTATACCTCCGTGGAAAACCAGATAGGTGCAAAGAAGAAGCCGATGATGGCAGCTCTTTTTGTTTTCTGATAAGAGCTAAGTTCCTCCAAGTCCGTACCACCATTACTTTGAGGAGCTATAGGATTTCCATTTTCCATTACTTCTACATCTACCACGGCAGAGTCTTTGTTAACAGCAACACCTCGTTGTTCAATGTCAAGATTAGCTACACTGTTATCTTCCACAGGTTCAGGAGAACCATCATCATCTCCCGACTCGTCACTGCTTGCTGCATTATTGACACCTTTACGAGATCGATTTCTCAAAGACATTTCCCACCACTCCTTGATGAATCCAATGGGAAGGTAAAGAACCAACAGTGAGGTTCCAATATAAGCCATCATAAAAGGGTGCTCATAGTCTGTGAATACGCCCTGTTGAACAATGACAAGTCAGTTGAAAGCTCTGGCAGAGGGCAAACTGTATTTCCACGACGGAAACATGTTTTTGTACAAAGGAATTTAATGATGATATGCCGCTTTTAAGCCAAAACTGAAGAACACAAAATTTGGGTTTTTTTAAAT
Source organism: Erythroxylum orinocense (assembly GCA_025531955.1). NCBI lineage: Eukaryota > Viridiplantae > Streptophyta > Magnoliopsida > Malpighiales > Erythroxylaceae > Erythroxylum > Erythroxylum orinocense. The sequence goes on along the minus strand of JANZLX010000007.1, from coordinate 28,335,561 downwards.
AGTATCTGATGCATCCATTATTCCTACGTACTTGAACAAAATTATGAAGAAAGGACCAGACGTGGTGCAGTATGTGAAAACTTAATATGCCAAATTATTAATCAAGAAAATAAAACATGTTCAAGATTACACGTGCTGGGTAACGATTAAAGTAAGTTCCCATGTTGTCTGGGACAAATCTCCAAAACCAACAAAACTGTAATGATTGGTTGCAACACTACGCAAAAGCATAACATCATTATCATTCGTAAAGCCTAGATGACCAACCTAGACCACCTCCAAAGCTGAAATCAATAGAGGGACAAAAAGGAAAAGTCAAATAGTTGGCAACTGTGGGACTTTCTCTGCTTCAATTAAACACTGTTCAACTACCAACCACCCCCGCCACCGGAACGAAAGAATTCATCTTTCATAATCTTCAGCGGATGATCTCAGGGATCGAACAACGATAGAACCCAAAAATAAAAGTAAAAGAGACCAAACCCAGAAAGGAAAAAAACGATATCTTCTCATTTACCGAAACTCGGAAGTAGATGATAAGTCTTTCACTACGACACTATCCATGCATATACAGAGAAAGCCATTGAAAGGGAAAGAAAGAAGGAAGGAAAGAAAGAAAAAACAAGACCTGTGTAACCTCTGCACAAGTGACCCAAACTACAATAACACTGACGATAAGTATCAAACCAATCTTGTACTTGCAACCCATCTTCGGCGCCATGAATTTTTTCTCTCTTATCTCTCTTGGGTTGCTATAAAGATGGAAACTTTATGAAGAAAATCCAAGGACAAAAAAAAGAAGAGAAAAAACGGTTTACAGCGCCTAAAGAACGTCTCTGTCTCTTCCTTTCTCAGTGATAATGACAATATTTTCATCAACCAAGAAGAGGAGAGAATAACGACCCCTCTCTCCTTTTCTCGTTCTACAAATTATATCGCCAATATCACTTCTCATCAAAGAAGAAGAGAATACTCAATTCTCTCCTTCCAATCTCTTCTCTACAACCTCTGTGCTCTTATATTGTCTAACGTCTTTGTGCCGTGTAAATGGGCAACACACAATGTAGGGGAGCGAGAGAGAGAGGTACGTGTTATGGTGAGTGGGACCATACTGATCTGGGGTGCCATTGGTTGGTTGGTAGCCACAAAAGGAATGGTCCGTCGAAGCTGGAGAAATGTGAAGATACAGTGTTTGTTTTGTTATAAATGTTAATAAGAACAAAGTTCCCTGACAACTACACCACGTGACAAAATAACAAGATTACCATCTTCTTCCTTCAACCTCCGCTGACTTCTTCCTCCTTCATGTCACCATTTTTATCTTTTTAACTCTTTCACTGCTGCGTACTTTGATTCACCAACCAAACGAATATGTCGAAATGATCCCACGACAGGGTTCACTTATTTTTGGTTGATGGGGTTCGTTTGTATTGTTTGTTTTGAATTGAAGCAGAGGAGAAGAGAATTAGGAGGCCGATAAATAGAGTCTCTGGACCACTCACCGATAAGAGACTCCCTTGTCTGTGTCTGTGATCTCCGTCGTCGTCGTCATCACCATCACCATATTCTGCTTCTGATTTTTCATTAACAAGTATTACCATAACAACAAGAATGTCTTTTGTCTATTTGTGTTGAAGAACCAAAGCAAAGCAAACAAAACAGGCAGGAGAGCAAGCACGTCCTTGGGTTTCAGGGGCATATCATAATCATACCCTTGCACTGCATTATTACACGACCCCACCACCGGATAATGAGACTGCCTCGTGTCGGAACCATGCGTTTGTGGGCCACCAGCCTACCAGTTTTGTATATAAATATTCGTGACGCGGTGGTACGCAACGGTGGGGGCTCGTCCGTCGTCATTCTCAATAGGGACAAGTAATAGGTTTCTTAAAAATTCCAACTTTTCAACAATACTGTTTCCATTTATTATCTTTTTCATTTATTAATGCTATATTTTTGTCATTTATAAAATTATATAATATCTCTTTTGGGTAATTTTTAAATATTGCATAAATAATTTAATTTTAAAATACATACTCGCTAGCGTATTTATTACGTAAATTATGTTGATAAAAATAAAGAGTTGGATAGTCTTTTTCAAATGTTAATATTGTAATTATTATTACATTAGTATATTAATAAAGACTATTTAATTATTTAATACATTAGTATAATCTTCTTTCGATACAAAGTAGAAATTCATTTATTAAATATATTAAAATATAATTCTCCTAAAAACAGAAAATTTTTATATCACATAGTAATTCCAATTGATGTTTTTATTGTCTCTAAATATTTCGTAAAAAATTTAAGATAATTTAACTTTTAAAATAGTATTAATGTTTTCTAAATAGTATTGCATTTTCGGAGTAATCGAGTTGGTAGAGTAGGAGGTATGAGATCAAAAGATTCTATATTTGATTCCTTCTATCTATACTTTTTCGATCGAGTCTGTCTTACAGGACTTACCTAGTGTAGAGTACTTAATTGATGTGATTTGCAGACTATTACGTTAATCCGGAGATTTATCCTGTACATCCAAATGATAGTAGTTGTGAGTTCCTTCATTAAAAAAAAAAAGCTTCCTAAATAGTACTTGTAAGAACATAAATCTTAATTGAGTACTATTTTAATAATATTAAAATGTAAAATTATTTTAAAACAACAGTATAAATTTACTTAAATTTTGTATAAATTATTGAGGTGTAAATCATATTTTAACCTTTTGAGAACTGAACAAGTGAAAACCTTTTTTTGAGAAGTTCAAATCTTTTGTCCAATTTTTATGGTATCTTATTATTTCTAATAAATCTTCACCATTCATTTATGCAGACTTTACGTTTATTTATGTGGAGTTCATACAAGATCCGCATAAATAAATGGTTAAAATTTATTAAACAAAATAAAACACCAAAAAATTAAATTCCCTTCCGATCATTCGTGTTGTACGTATGTACCGAAGTGGTCAAAAGCATTAATATTTCACCAAGTGGGACTTTTGTTTTTAACACTACCAACAAGTTCTCGGCTCTGGCGAGGGCCTGGGGGTCTCCAGCCTCTACCCGTAATCAAGAGCTTGGCCTCGGGGCTCGTGGACTTCCTCCTGGGGTCTGGAAATGGAGATAACGACGGATAAGTTATTTCGGTCCTTGTTTGATTCAACTGCTAGAAGCTTGTTTTTATTCTAAAGATTCACATGTTCGTGTTGTGAACCGGAGGCTCTTTGAAGATTCCTTCTCCAATCAGCTGGACCATCTCCAAAGGGAAAAAAATAGACTGCGTATCCCAATTAGCTTTTGCTTGCTAGACTACGTATCCCAATTAGCTTTTGCTGCTATCTTTCTTATACTGAAATCAAACCTCCATTGAAAGTTAACGACTTACTTTAGTGTATATATCTTCGTTTTTTTCCTACTCTTTTGGATCTTCCGATCAACACTCTGCATTTAATATTTTTCATACTCAATTGATCTGACGGAAACATAACATAAAGTGGTAAAACATAAAAGAGTTGTATAAAGATATGATTTAATTAATCTTTAAATGTCATATCTTTTCTTAATTTAATGCTAGTTTGATTCAATTTTTCAAATGATATTAATTTTATTAAACATTATTTTAAATTAGTAAAATTACAAATTAAGAATTATCAAAATTAAACTTACATATTTTAAGTTTCTCACTTCATCACCTCTGATACTAAAAATTAATTTAAATATTTTAAGAAATATTAAAGAGAATTCGTATTTATACTAAAATCAAACTAGAGAAAAAGTCGAGGTTACATATCAGAGGATGACTGCTAAATAAAGATGGGCAGACCAAACCAATTTTCAAATGCAGATGTTAAGATGCACACAGCTCCTTCTATTAACTACCATACCATGCGTTCAGTTGTGGCGGTATACATATGGTTCCACTTCCTGTTTTGGAACTTTTATTGTCTTTTTTTTTGTTACAAGGGAAAATAACCAGAACTACACTTCCGACATAACAAGCGCAAAAATCTGCGGTACAAAATTCCGTGTTGATCATGGTGCATATGGGCCCTGATTAATGTCGGAGGCTCCTAGAGAAAATGTAAGCCTAGGTTGGCTAAAACTGTAAGGGAGGCCAAGCTATCTGCACTCTGGTTTCCTTCTCGATACACGTGTTAAAACTTCACTTCCTAAAGTTGGTGCAATAGGCCACGAATACCTGCTACCAAGAAATAATTTTCAGTCACAGGTAAGCTAGAAAAGAAGAGAATATTAATCACCTCTAAGGAATTGACTTTTATGATGATACGTCGGTAACCAAGTGACCAAGCCAATTGAAGGCCCAATTGGACATCCCAAAGTTCAGCCTCAAGAGGCGAGACTCTCCCAATCTGGTGTAGAAATCCCCCACACCACTGACCTTCACTATCCCTAATCAGCCCTCCTGCAATAGTAAGTGTATGTCCTTGCTTAACCACATCGTCCGTATTAATCCGGATTCATCCCTCCATCGATTTGGTCTACCCAATAGGCTGCCCCTCTGCTAAGCTAGGGTCACCAAACACACAACCTTCCACAATTCTGGCCCTGTTTATCCAGTAAATGTAATCCATTACTCTTTTGGTACCATTGTCGAGCCAAGTAAAACCCGCTTTGAATATGTTGTTATTTTGTCATTTCCACAAAAACCAACAGGCTACCCCCGTATATGGTAGCCCATTGAGTCTGATGCACTTGAGCATAATTCGTGACTCGTGAGATTGGAAGTCACCCTTTGCTCCACTTCGTGCTGAAAAAAGTTTGGATCAACCACTTCAGGGGGAATTTACACCATAAATTTTTGACTTGCAAACAATCATGAAAGGCATGTAAAATTGACTCGTCGTGGCCACAAAAGGGACACTTACTGTATAGGGTATAACGAGCTACTCATTGTTGGTTAGTTATAAGCTTTACTTTATCATTAGCTAAAGGAAGGCCCTAATTCTTTGGGGTCTTGCTCATTTCCAGATTAAGTCCTAAGTTTGTCGAGACACAATCAAGAAATGGCCCGCTATAAGGTCATAAGCAGACGCCGTTGTGAATCTCCCATTATTAATTGGTCCCTAAACAATGGTGTCCGTCGCGGTGCTCATCATAGATGGGTGAATCGCGGCAAGATCTATGCAAACAGTGAAGGGAAGGTACTGTTGAAACAGAGGCCATTACCAGTTGCCCACGTCATTCGTATAGTCCGCCACTGTGGTGTAGAGAGCACGTTTGGGAATTGGGGAAAGCACCATTGACGATAGTGGTCCCCAATCAGGCATCCAGGTGTCCAACCATAATAAAATATTTTTTTCGGATCCCAATTTCCACTGTAAGTCTTGACAAACAATGTGCCAACTAGTTGCTATGCCTCGCCAGTTAGCGGAAGCCCTTGTCCTATTGAGGGGAATATGGTCCAGATCCAGCCAATATTTAGCTTTTAAAAAGCGAACCCTTAACGCTGAAGGTTGGTTAATCAAAGCCCAACCAAGCTTTGCCAAAAGAGCATCATTAGAAGCACGGATACGTTTTAGTCCTAGGCCCCCTGCCTGCTTGGGCTTACACAGTTCATCCCATTTCATAAGATGCATTTTCCTCTGCTCAGCGGTAGCTCTAAATAAAATCTTGTGTGATGCGCTCCAAATCGTCGCAAAATTGTCGCGAGAGTCGTACTGTTTGCATAGTGTAAATTGGGAGGGCGGAGAGGATGGATTGTGTTAATGTAACTCTCCCAGCTAAAGATAAAGCCTTGGCCCTCCATCCGGAAAGTTTCTTTTAAACAGTATCCAAAAGAGGCTAGTAGGAATGCCTCGTGGTACGTAAATCAACAAAACACCTAAATACTTCCTAAGATTGCTTGTACAGGTAATGTTTAAGATTTGACTGAGTCTTCGCACAGTGGATGGAGAAACATTCTTGGAGAAGAAGATCCTAGTTTTTTTAGAATAACTTTGTGCCCTGAAGCTTTGCAGAACACATCTAGGGTGTTTGCAATTATTTGAGTTTGGTACTCCGTAGCTTCAGAGAAAAGGATCAAGTCATCTACAAAAAATAGGTGGGATATGGGGGTTCCAGTAGGACTCGTCCTTATCAGTTTCTAGAGACCTTGACCCACCGCTTGGGAAATTAGGTGTCCAAGTCTCTCCAGGCACAGGACAAAGAGGTATGGCAAGAGCAGATTGCCTTGACGAATACCACGGGAAGGTTTAAAAGGAGTAGTCCAACTGCCTTGCCAAGCTACTTGCATTGAGACCGTTGTTACATACTTCATGATAACAATGAGAAGTTTCTTTGGCAATCCAATGTCCCTCAGAGTGCTTTGTATGAACTCCCAATGTATTCTGTCATAATCTTTCTTGAGGTCTATCTTAATCACTAGGTAGCCAGTCTTCCCTTTTTTCTTGCGCATTGTATGGATGACCTCCTAGGCTATGATAATATTATCCATGATGTGCCTACCAGGAATGAAGCTGCATTGAGGCTCCTCCACTTGATGCTCCATCAGTGGTATTAGATGATTCGCAGCAATTTTGGAAATTACCTTATAGAGCACAGTACAGAGGCTAATTGGTCTGAAATGAGCCATACTAGTCGAGGAGGAGGTTTTTGAGATTAGAACTAGAATGGTTTGATTTAAATCTTCTTCCCATTGTTCCATTCTAAAAAGCTCTTGAATGTAAGCCACTATTGTGGATCCAACCTTTCCCCATTGTTTTTGAAAAAATAAGGCGTTAAAGCCACCGACCTCAGGGGCTTTATTTGAATTCATACCAAAAACTATATTCTTAACTTCGATTTCATGGATGGTCATGTTAAGATCATGGAGCTTATCGTCTGAAATCGAATGGAAAGTGGCAGTTAGTGGGAAACTGGAGGGGATCCTTCTTCGGCAGTATAAAGTTGGACAAAAAACGTTCTAGCGAGTTGAGTGAGTTGGTCGAGATCAGAAATTTGTATTCCATTAGCATTAAAAAGCCACTCGATCTTCAAGTTTTTTCTTCGTGTTAGGGTGAGCGTGTGATAGTATTCAGTGTTACGATCCCCTTTCGAGATCCAATCACAACGAGCTCGCTGAAGCCAAAAAATTTCTTCCTCACATAGAACCTGCCTCAGGTCCTCGCTCAGCTTTTCCTCCATAGTTAAGAGGGAATCCACAGTATCGTCCGTCATGAGCCTTTGAATACTCTCTAGACATTCTTTTCCTATGGAAAATATGACCAAAATCTACTTGATTCCATTTGGTGAGATGAGTGGAGAAAGTGGCAAGCGATTAACTCATCGTTTCCACCGGCGGTAACCAGTGCTCTGCTACCAATTCGTCAAAACCTGGGTGGGTAAGCCAAGCATTCTGAAAGCGAAAAGGCATAAAACTGAAGGCCTTGGTGTCTATCTTCTTAAGTGAATCAACATGGGTCGATGATTAGAGCCCATAAAAGGTAGATGGTGGTTTACTGTGTGAGGAAACTCGTGAAGCCATGCTGAGGAACCAAAAACTCTATCTAGTATGGCTTTAATCCTACCTCGATGCCACATGTATTTCAACCCAATAAAACCTAGATCATGAAGATCACACCCGTGGACCCAATCCTGAAAAGACTTGCTCACTACCCGTGCTGACTTGGCACCTCCAATTTTATCTTAGTGATTCAGTTTTGCATTAAAATCACCTCCCACTAGCCAGGATCTATGGGTAGTGCAACCTACCCAACTTAAGACTGCCCAAAGCAAGAACTTGGAAGTCGGTTGCAGGCTAGCGTAAACTGTTGTAAAGTCAAAAGAGCTAGAAGCAAACTTGATAGTAGTATGGACGAACTGTCGATGAGCAATCCCTACGGAGATTTCAAAATCATTCTTCCATAAAAGCCAGATCCCACCCGAGAATCCTACAGCTTCTACTCTAAACGGAAAGTCAAAACTAAAGAATGGACGACTGCTTGGGTCTGATTACCGCTAATGCGACTCTCTAGCAAAACTAGGATACCCAGGTTATAAGTACGTAAATAATTACACAGGATGGCGAGGAACCTAGTTCCCCCGGCCCCTTGACAATTCCAAATTAAAATCGACATAAGACAAAAAAGAAAGAGACTAGTCTACAAAAGAGGCCTACACGGTACCTCCTGCAGAAACGGACGTGGTTCCCGCGTCCTATGCCGGCAAATCCTGTTCCTCATCAGCTCGCGGTTGAGGCCGGTCCTCCGGTTCACTCGACCCGGTACCTATATTTGGAGGGGTAGTAGAAGGGATTGCGTGACCCTCCCTGATAATGCACACCTCCTGGTCCTCGACTCCTTCTATAAACTAGAGGTTTTCCTCGGCACCTATATTGTGCTCCTCAATTATCTGGCTATCACACACCATTTCTGTGTCTGAGGAGATTTCGATTGCCAGATGATTGTCCGTTAGGGAGGGTTGGATTTGGATTTGAGGGATAGTAAGCAGTCCTGGTGCTAGATGGGCCTTGGTTTGGGAACTTTCACCTTGGGTAATCTGAGTATAGGTTGCTATTGGGCCTCTTGTGGTTTTTTTAGCATTCATTTTGGGCCCAAGGGATTTAAAAACTAGTCCTTGCTGAACATGTTTGTCTTTGCCCAAGCCTTCAGGTACACTAATGTTTTGTCCAAACCCAAAACGATTAAGGGGTGGACCCATTTGATTACCCTCCTATTGGTTTCCCTTGACTACCTGCTTTGCCAGAATCCCAAACCTCGAGCCCCCCTTGGACGAGTTCAGATCTTCCGTTCAATATTATGATTTCTTATTGTGTCTAATAAATCTCAGTCTTTTATTTATGTAGGTTTCGCATAGGACCTACGTGGGTCCCGTAAAATAAATAACTGAGATTCCATAAGACAGAATAAGACAGAGTAATATTGGACAGAAGATTTGGATTCCCCTGGAACGTACCCTCCCTGTCACTTCCAACTGACGCTACCTTTTGCATTGATTTTCTTGGAAGTCTCCTTTATGCCTGCTTCCACTCACCATAGTCGTTGATGTTGTCAACCGTTGCCTTCCCGCCTGGTGCGGTTACGGTGGTTAACTTCTCCAACGGTATGCCAACGTCTGGTGCGTGACAAGTTTCCGGGGAAGCTTGGGGGCACTGCGGACATGCAGCAACGACATGCCCAATTCGACCGCAAGTAAAACAAAGCTGAGGCAAACCTTCATAAGCAAGCAACAGAGTCTCACCATCCAGCTCGATACTGTGACGCAGCGGTGATCCGAGGTCAATATCCACCGCCAACCTCGCATATTTGCCCCGTGTTTTCAGCAGCGTAGCTTCGTCAATTTGGACGGTCGTCCCTACCAAGTTGCCCACTGCTGTAAGTATTTGAGGGTGGTAACGAGCGATTGACAAGTCGAGTATTTTGACACACACGACAGCTTGATTCACCATTCCGTTGGAGGGTCGGAATGTGGGCAGCCATCACTGCACCAAAAGAACTTGGCCAAATATTACGCATGGCTTTTTCCTTGAGGTTTGTAGAGAGAGTGATGCCCCTCCTTGCTTCGCCGAAACTTGGATGTCTCCTTCTTTAATGGCGATGACATCTTCTTCTGGCCATGCACGACCAGTAGACGCAGTTGTGGTTGGTCCCAACAATACGGCACTATACGACGTCGGAGGTTGAGGGGAGGGCACCTACTCTCGTTTTTTAGTGCGCACCCGCTTGTGGAGCTGTCCCTCCAGATGAAGGGGCTCTATAGTAGTACCAGGGTAACACCCAAAGCAATTAACCAACTAAAGAAGAACCAGAGCAAACAAAGTAGAACGCGATTTAGTGAGAGAATCTAGAGAGATGTTGATTACATTGAACATGCACTAAGCTCCAAATTTTATTGTCTTTTTATCTAGAGAAAGTGGCGTTTGCCAACGAGAAAGAGTTTATACGGGAAATTATTTTAAATATTTGGAATAATAAGAAAAATATAATATATAGTAAATAAATTTATATTCTAATTAATCAAAAATATAATCGTTTTAAAAAATTGCAAATTTGTAGCATAAAAATTTATACAAATATTCAAAATAATTTCAATTCATGATTGAATTATTCTATATGTTATTGTAAAAACTGAAATTATAAAAAATAAAAAATACATTCCAATATTACTAAATCTTGTAATACATATAACAAAAGTATTTTAAACAAAATAATTAAATATATCTTGAAATTATTATGTCTACATATTAATTATTATGTCCCAAGAGGCTGCTGAATCTGGCCAACAACAGTCACAAAGTTCCAACATAATAAATGCGCCAGCCTTTGTTGAACGCAAGACCATGAAACTGAAAGTGATCATCATTTCGACCTCCATGGATGGATCTGAATCTAATCTACTGTGGAAATTCACAGTTGTAAGTAACTCCATTGAAAAAAGATACAAGGATAATTTCACGTTAACCAATTTTTATTATCTTCCATTTCATCTAATTTACTTATTTATGTAAGGCTTAAAAAAATACATGGATGAGATAAAATGAGATAGAGTAAAAATTAGTTAACTAAAATAAAAGATTTGATCTTTAAAAATAAAAGTGAATTATATATAAAGATATAATTTATAATTCATTATTTTAAAATTTTGAATTGAGATATAATATTTTATTTGTATATAAGTTTATTTGAGAGTTAGGTTGACGAATTCCAATGAATAGAAATTTATAAATTTAGGTTAGATAAATGGGTAATTTATCGAGCAACTCAAATAATTTCATATGAGTTATGAGTTAATAGATGCCAACAATTGTGGCTAATAGTATCAAATTCGGTGTCTACTGTGTCTAGTAAGGACAAAATGATTAACCATTTTGTCAATCATTTATATAAGGCACTCTTGTGAATGAAAAAGTAGGAGCAACATGAAGAAATACACAAAAAGTAAAAAAAAAAGAGAGACATGAGGTTAGAGAGAAAAAATATTCTATGTATTTTTGTGGGTCTATTTTTTTTCTTATAATTCTTCCGTTTTTTAATATTCAAACTCTTCTATCCTTATTTGTTGTTTCTATTCTAATTTAGGATTTTTTTCGTAAAATATATTTGTCTATTTTATTATTAATATTTTTAGTTTCATTTTAAGTGTGACCCAGCTTTATTCAAGTCTCAAATTTTCACAACAACAGACTACTAGTCCGATACGGATAGATTTACTTGTGAAATGGAAATATCATAAATTTGTAATCTCTTATAAGAAAGAGATATAAAGATAAAGTTAGTTATACATGAGGTTAAACTTACACAAGTCATTGTTTTAAAAGTTTTAGACTGATAGATGATATTTTGATTATATATAGGATCATTTGGAATCTGATTCAATTCCTTTCTGGGCCCTTTCAAAGCCCTTGAAGACTTGCCCCATTGCTTCTTGTTGGTTGAGGAAAGCCATGATTGTGATTGCTCGACACATTGGAAGACTCACAAGTTCATGTTTCAGCACCTTATCCCCAATTCTATGGGTTATGGCCCAAAATGTGTCTTCTTGGTGAAGTGGGTCTCTGCTCTTTTTGCAACGAACCAAGTTTCGTTAGAATTAAGGTCTCCAGCCCATTGTTATGGCAGATTGGAGGAAAGTTAATGTAAGAACGGAAAGTGTACTAACTTGGAAGCATGACAGATTGGAGGAAAGTTAATGTAAGAATGGAAAGTGCAATAACTTTTTCTTTTTATTATTAATTTATTATTCTTATAAGTTGTACTTGGTAGTTGGTTTTATTGTTTTACAGTTAATTCGCATCCCATTAATTCGGAACTGGATTTGAAAATTACGAGTCAGCTCAAATATATCCTAAACTCCAATTGCCATTCATAAGAGCAAACCAACAATCCAACAGCTAGGGCCTCTAAACGACATGGTCGTTTAAGAGATGCAAACTAGCATCATCAATCATTCATCATTTTGTCCTTCACTGAGCACGAGAGCTTGTTTGTAATCCTAGCACTAGCAGTCACCACATACTCCGCCACGTGTCAAGTACACAGCCTGGGTGTATGATTCCGGGCCGGCATTCCCTAAATTTCGGACCACGATATCACCTACCCCAACTGGCAACTTTGCTCAAAATAAAAGATAGATACCGTTGACCTCTAGTCAACGACAACTGCAAGTCTGCAGAGCAGCTGATCACACCCACCGATTTTACAAAATATATATTTTTTTGATATATGGAAAATAAGGTAGGAGAGAACTTGCAGATAAAACAAGAGAGGGAAGCATGTGTTCTTCTCTTATCTAACAAAATCGAATCCTTTCTTCTCTCCCTTTCTCTCGCAAACCTCACCATTTCGGCGTCTCTCTTGCTTGCGGACTCGTAAATCTGATGAACCCGGCGGCTTGAACGGTCCAAATCGGAATTGGGTTCAATCTCTTGCAACTTTATCAGGTTCTTTGGGTTCTTGTTTTAGGGTTTGGGGTGGTGAAATTGGTGCAAATTCTCGGACAGTTTGGGGTTTGGTGAATTTCTGATTGGGAACATCATGGGTTGGGGTTTCATTTTTGTTTGGTGATTCGTTTGTTTGAGAAAATTAATGATTTTTTAAATAAAAAGATTGTAACTTGGAGTTGTTTGGAATCTTGGCAGTTGACAAGATGAAGGGAATTAAGGATTGGATTTTTGCCCAGTTGTCGTCTTCCAAATCATTGGACATTGCTAGGCCTTTGATGGATGGTGGGAGATTTTTTCCTGAGAGAAATGCGAATGATGATTCTGGTGGCGACCACTCTAGTATGTCCTCTTTGCGTTAATTTTAATCTAGATTTAATGACATTTTTTAATGCTAGTAATATTGGATATTATTGTGATTCACACAAACCTTCTTTGGGATAGCAAAAAACTGTTATTCTTTTTATGTTAGTTGTTGCTACCAGGAGATGCATTGCCTCTTGTTGGCTTTTACCATTCTTGCACCTAAAATGTATCTCTTGCTCCAAAGTGAGAATTATAACGTCTGTTCTAGACTTTGCTAGATGATGCCGGAATGATATAAGAAAGCTTTAAGGTTAAATTATTCAACTATTAGCTGTTTTAGATGTGTATATTGATCTTGGATAATTTGAATTGAGTTGTTCCAGGTATGTTTGATATGAATCCTGGTTGTTATATGATGCTAAGCCCTTATGATTTTGTTATCATGGCTTGAACCTTTATACCGCAAATTGATCTTACTTGAAACTTCTTTTGTTGATTTTGTTGCCCCGGAACTCACCATCGTAGATATTTGCAGCCCATCCAGAAGCAACGATGCCACCTTTTAGTGCTACATCGCAGTCTTCTGATATTAGTCAAATGAATGGGCCTCATCCCTCTTCGCAGCAAGCTGTTCAAGTTCCTGACTGTTCTAATAATTGCACTGATGAAAAAGGCTTGGATCTCTTGGCAAAGACTGAGAATCTGCGAATCACTCTTTTCCGTGTTCTTCTACGGTTTAGGCTGCCTCATGACAATGTTCTGGTGGTGAAGGTTTTATATAGATTGCATCTTGCAACTTTGATACGGGCGGGAGAATCTGATTTGAAAAGAGTTAGAAAAGATAGAGCTAGAACACTAGCGGCAGAACAGGAGGCATCTGGCACACCGGAACTGAATTTCTCTCTTAGAGTGCTTGTCCTGGGTAAAACAGGTGTTGGAAAGAGTGCAACCATAAATTCTATATTTGATCAAACCAAGACTCTGACTGATGCTTTTAGACCAGCCACAGATCACATCCATGAGATTATGGGGACTATCAATGGGATCAAAGTAACTTTTATCGACACCCCTGGTTTCTTGCCTTCATCTTCCTGTAATTTGAGAAGAAATAGGAAGATTATGCTCTCCGTGAAGAGATTTATTAGGAAGTCACCACCAGACATTGTTTTATTTTTTGAACGCCTTGACCTCATCAACTTGGGCTATAGTGACTTCCCCCTTCTAAAGCTTATGACAGATATATTTGGTACTGCAATTTGGTTTAACACAACCCTTGTCCTTACTCATGCTTCCTCCAATCTTCCTGAAGAACTTAGTGGACGTCCAGTTAGTTATGAGTCATATGTGACGCAACGTTCCAATCTGATGCAGCACCACATTCACCAGGCGATATCTGATTCTAGAATTGAGAACCCTGTACTTTTGGTTGAGAATCACCCTCAGTGTAGGAAAAATTCCATAGGAGAAGCTGTTCTTCCAAATGGACAGGTTTGGAGATCTGAGTTTATGCTGTTATCTGTGTGCATTAAAATACTTGGAGATGCTAATAGCCTTTTGAAATTTCAAGATAGCATCGAATTGGGGCCATCTGCCGCTACACGAGTGCCTTCCCTGCCACACCTCCTCTCTTCTTTTCTGCAGCATCGCTCTTTATCACCCCCACGTGAAGCAACTGATCAGGCTGATGAGATTTTCCTTTCAAACTCAGATGAAGAAGATGAGTATGATAGACTACCTCCCATTCGAATCCTGACAAAATCTCAGTTTAGGAAATTGACAAATGTTCAGAAAAAGGATTACCTTGATGAGCTTGATTACCGGGAGACACTATATTTAAAAAAACAATTGAAAGAAGAGTGTAGGAATAGGAGTGAGAAGAAGCTATTGAAAGGGAACGATAATGGAGAAGACAATAATTCTAATGATCAACAGGCAACACCAGAGGCGGTGTTGTTACCAGATATGGCGGTGCCTCCAAGTTTTGACTCAGACTACATACTGCACAGATATCGTTGCCTCGTGACTAGTGACCAGTGGCTTGTGAGACCGGTTCTTGATCCCCAAGGTTGGGATCATGATGTGGGCTTTGATGGTGTAAACTTGGAGACAACCGCAGAAATTAACGGGAATGTCTTTGCTTCAATCTCTGGACAGATGCGCAAGGACAAACAGGATTTCAGCATACAGTCTGAATGTGCTACAGTTTATGCTGAATCTGGGGGACCTACTTATGCTCTAAGCGTTGATGTTCAATCTGCTGGTAAAGATCTCATCTATATAGTTCATGCCAATACAAAGCTGAGGATTCTCAAAAACAATGTAACTGATTGTGGGGCTTCTCTAACATCTTTTGGGAAGAGGAATTATGTTGGAGTCAAGGTTGAAGATACTATACTTGTGGGGAAGAGACTGAAACTTGTATTTAATGCTGGACAGATAAGTGGTCCTGCCGAAGTGGCATATGGTGGAAGTTTCGAGGCTACACTGAGAGGAAACGACTACCCGGTAAGGAATGATAATGTTACTCTTTCATTGTCAGCTCTTAACTTTAATAAGGAGATGGTGTTGGTCGGAGGCATCCAGTCTGAGTTTAGGCCATGCCGTGGAATGCATTTTGCAGTTAATGCCAATATAAATAGTCAGAAAATGGGCAAAATTAGTTTAAAGATGAATAGCTCTGAACACCTCGGGATTGCTTTAATCGCAGTTTTCACAATTTTTAAGACTCTTTTGCGACGTAAGACGACTCAAAATGTAAACAGTGAAATGATCGAAAGTGGATGATGGAGGTTTCGTAAACAACAGTGAAATGAACAAAAGTGGATGATGGAGGTTTCCTGGTTCATTATTTCTGTGGTCAGAGAGATGTGCCCAGAGAGCAATTTACATATTGGAATGGATGTAAACACTCCACCACTGTGAAGGGTGAGATGAGATGTATCTTCCTGATCTTGTTTCGAACTGTTTTAGCCTCGAAAGTTTTCCCTTATGCTTAACACGATGAGGCTAGACTGTAACGCTTACTTTCTTTTTGTTGAAAGCTTAGAGATGGACAGTGTATCATGTCCATTGTTGGCAGAGCGTAGGTAAATTTTGTTGTAATTGTACAGGATAACATCAACTTTTATGATTTCTAGAATAAATAAAATAAAATTCAGCCGGGAAGGTGAGTTTCTTTCTTTCTCTACTAACTACCGTAAATGAAGAACAATAAATAAAAGTATGATACAAAAGGAAACTACTGAATTTCAGCAGAAAATATATGATTTTACTTTCTAGATTGATTCAAGCTTGAACATATTCATTCTCATACAAAATCCGGAGAAAAGAATTTTAAATTACAAATCAACTAAACTAATACACATCAAGTTTTATCTTTTTACTTGGCTAAAAACAAATGACAAACTTTATTACAAAATCAAGGCGAAGACCCCCACAAAACCTCAGCTACAATGGTGGCTGCCTCTGCATCAGAAGCAGAAACTTCCTTCACCCTCTCCAATATCTCTTGCTTGAATGCTCTCCTCTCTCTTTGCCTCAACCCTTCTCCAACCTCTAATTGTACAGCAAATCTTGCAACACAACTCGCAAAAGGATGGCTTTCTAAGAATCTCTTCTGCCTACTCTCTCTGATCTCTTTTTTTCCTTCATTCTCTCTGTTGTTGTTGTTGTTGTTCTCTTTCTCATCAAACCTTCCTATATCAATCAAATCTCCACCTAGTTCTGATCTCTGTAACTCCACAAGCTTCTTTATCAACCCGTCTTTGATCATAGCATCGATAGCTTCTTTTCTACCAAAGTAGCCGATTTCAAGAATAACGTCCATTGCAAGAACACGCATTTGCAGGTCTTTATAGTCCAAGAAAGATATGATTTTTGGTATTTCTCCGTTGGACTCGATCTCATCTACAAGCGGAGATTTGATTGACTTGATAAGTGAACAGAGAACTTTCAACGATTTCCATGAGACCATTGATAAAAGAGCATGAACCATTGGACCCATTAACACTTGACCTGCAAAAACATCCTTGTTGAACTTAATCAAAGCTGCTATAACAAAAGCACACTGTTCTCTGACTCTCTGCGAACAACTGCTGTCACAGAGAATTCTCTCAAGATTTGAGAAAATTTTCGACTTCAAAACCAAGTCTTGCCACTCTCGATCAAACCCTTGTGACAATCGCTTCTCTAACTGCTCCAACAAACCGACAAGCTCCTCTTCGTTCTCCGAAGAAAATCTCAAAGCTTTCGACAGCTTCTCGACGCTTTCACGGTCGATCCAAGCTTGAATCTCTGATTCGATCGAATTAGCGACTCGTGATATAGAGTGAGTTGAGACTCGGCGAGTCAAGAAGCTCCTGAGCCCATGCGACTTCTCGAGAGTGTCAACGAGTGACTTGAGGTTTGCAAGATGTCGGGAGAGAGTAGAGAGATGTGGGTCTTTGGAGAGGATAGCATCAGACTCTGTTTCGAGCTCCAACAGAGCTTTGATGGCGGGTGAGTTGGACTCGCCGCGTATGGGACTTGGGTGGGTTTGGAGCTCATGAGATGCTTGTTTTAGAGCTTCGAGAACTTCAAGAACTCGAGATATTTCTTCTTTCGATGATGGGTCTTCCAAGGATTGATCCATGTCTTTGTAACTATCTTCTTAGTCTGTATAATACAAACAAAACAGAACAAACATAGAGAGACACAAAGTCACAAAGAGGTGTGCTTGAGAGCTGTAGACTTCTGTTTAGCAGAAGAGAGTTTAGAGGAACACGCTCAACGACCAGTCATAGGTACTACTATAACACAACACGTTGATGATATATAGATTGCAACGACCATTCCTGTAAGATAGCCACTTGGAACAAAGTTTGTTCTTTTTTTAATGCCTATATGGTTTTTTTATTACAAGAATTTAATATTTTATTTTATGATTTTCATGAAGACATTGGTTGGCGTGCAATTAATTATAATCTAATTTTAAGATATATGTATATATTGAGTCCAGATCTTCTGTCCAAATTTATGGTATCTTATTCTGTCCTATAAATCTCAGTCATTTATTTATGCAGATCTCACATTTATTTATGTGGAGCTCATATAAGATTCACATAAATAAATAGCTGAGATTTATAAAATAAAATAAGACACTATAAAACTAAACAGAAAATCTTATATCCTATATGTATATATATATTTACTAGTAGAATGCTCTTTAACATTAAATCAGTAACTATCACAAATTGTTAAAGAAGTATTTGTTCTTATCAAGAAGTACAAGCAATGATGTTAAGTGTAGAAGTAAAAGTGATGTTTGTTTTAAGAAAAAGAAAAGAGTGTAGCAATCAAGGATTTTTGCTTCTTTTGTAAGTTTAAAAAAAAAGAAAAATCGCTAAATTTTTTAATTAACACAATAGCCTGTAAATTATACCAATTAAATATTTCACATTAAATAAATTCTGTACGATAAGTTTAATCGAGAGAGTATAAGTAGGAGGAATCGAATACATAACATTCTTATTTTATGCCTTCCCATTTCATCAATTCAACCACTCTTAAAGAGCTTATTTTTAAAGATATAAAAGATAAAAGATGCAATTATTTCTACCTTTGAACTTATAAATAATATAAATAATTTAGATATTTAAGAAATTAAGTTAATTTTTTTAATAGAGAATTAATTATATTAAAAAATTTTATCATTTAAAATACAAATCCAAATGAAAACACAACACTTCAAAACTCTTTTTTTTTTTTTCCATATTCATGAACTTAGATGATTATGCCTATTCCAATTACTCAGCATATTCGCATCTCATCATTACAAGGGCATGGAATAAAGAGAAGGGAACACTTGGTTATGGATCGGACTACATAAAAAAGGAAATTGTCTTTTGTTATTTTGTGTCTTTTCTTTTGGATGCTCAAAAATGTCATTCTTTATTATGATCGCAGAGAGGAATTGGCATATGTTCGAGAAAGGCTATTGGAGGGAGGCCCCATGTCGTCCACTGCTATAGGTTGCCTTTTGTCATTTTCTGGAGTTTCAATCACCTACTTCAACCAAGACATAGTTTATCGGATTTTGACAACTTATTTATTTTATAATAATTTTCAATAAATCAATCCATAACTCAAAGTAAGTGACAATTATTTTAAAATACTAAAATTAATTTTTTTATTTAGTAATATTCTCTTTTCAAAATCGGTTTGTAATTTTATAATTGATAGGTTTAAAGTTCCATATATCAATAAATTTTAAGATTAAGGAAAACGGTTAAATTCAAAACTAAAGAAGCGGTTGATTCGTATAGGGAAATGATAATAGAAATGAGAATGAATATAACAAGGAATGATAATGGATATTAATATTCTAATTATGATGATCGATTAAGAGAAAATAATGATTACCATTATTATTGATAGTGATTAGTTTGTAAAAAATATTAAGAAATTAAAATTTATTATATTTTAATTAATTATATTGTAACTATTTATTTATTTATTTTAATTGATTATAATGTAATAATTAATTAATAATTATATTATAACTAATTAATTAATTACAATATTTTAATTAATTAATGAATTATATTTTAATTAATATATTTAATTAATTATAATATTTTAATTAATTAATTATATTTTAATTAATTAATTAATTAGTATTAAAATTTTTTAAAAAACCACTACTAAGGAATGAGTTTCATTCCCCTACTAAATGAAAGGTATGGAGGATTCCCCATATCAAATTGTTGCCCTTATAATGATAATCAATAAGTAACAATTGACTTTTTATTCCTTACCTAGTAACCTCTTCCTAAATTTATCAACCAAACACCTCCTAATAAGTTAGATTTAAAATAATTGAACCTTGGAAAGAGTTCAAATTTGGGAGTTGGTATGATCCAATTCGATAAACAATATTATTTTAATATAAATAACCAAAACATTACTTTTTAATTAATAATTTTTGTTATATTAATTAAAATGATATTAGTTAAATTATTTACATTAAAAAGATAACTTTTTATCTTGCAAAAATAAACTAACTAAATTTAAGTCACAACAACACAAGTTGGACAAACATAATTTTGATATTGGAACTTTTAATTTTATGTCTTAAATTAAAAATAAACTTTCTTGATAAAAAATAATTTATTATTATCAAAATTATGTTAGTTGTTTCAAATTTATATCGCACTGAAATTAATGGATCTACAAACCACGAGTCCTGAAAAGCCCTTTAAGCCCAAGATTCTTCAACCACGATCACCTACTCTACACGCACACATACTATAGACCAACTCTAGCAATCAACTTGGCAGGACACAAGATGGGATGATGACATGACAGTGAAATACACCACACCAAAAATCCAATTTACTGATATAGTTTGTATTTTAATTTTCTTTTTCTTTTCTATATTTGTAAATTTAATTAGATCTTGGTGGATCTAACAGCCTATCACAGTCACGGGTACCTGTAACGAAGCTCAGTGATAAACTTCTAATTATGGCATGCCTCGTGTCCTGAAATTGTGAATCTGAATATTCCCATATGACCATACAATCCTTGTGCTAAACGACAAACATTCCCTTGTACATCTAGCTCTTCTGTGTAAGTGGTGGTTTGGTTGGTACATTAATCTCTATCTCTCCCTTAGAAGTTACTTCTACTTAGTTTGTTTCATGTCGGATTCCATTTTTGGGGTCTCCGGGGAGTTGTTGCAAAAGGGTCTGTGAGAATAAAAGGTTTTTTAGCTGTAAATTGAATAAAGATCCAGGTTTTGATTTCGATACATGTTTTAGCTTGTGCCCATTTGAGCTTATAAGGGATTTTGCTGCGCAGGAACCTGTGTTGGGTTATTGATCCAATGACGATGACAGAGGTTAACAAGAGGAAGTTGGTGTTGCCTCGTTTGGTACTAACATTTCTTCTCCTGTTTACTTCTATTACCGATGTGGTTGCCGGAACGACAAGTAGATTTGTCAGATCGGAGTGGCCTTCCGTCGACATCCCTCTTGACCATGAAGTGTTCGCCGTTCCGAAGGGTCCTAATGCCCCTCAACAGGTGATCTTCCTCTGTGATTAGCCTATGCCCTATCATCTTGGTTGGTGTTGTTTATTTCAATATGTGAAACACCTTATCTGCAACTCTACTTGTTTGATCCAATGATAAGGTGCACATAACCCAAGGCGATTACGATGGGAAGGCTGTGATTGTCTCGTGGGTGACTCCTGATGAGCCAGGTCTGAGCCAAGTTCACTATGGCACCTCAGAGAAGAAGTATGATTTTACAGCAGAGGGAATATTTTCAAACTATACGTTCTACCAGTACAAGTCTGGCTACATTCACCAGTGTCTCCTTGATGGCCTTCAGGTAATTCACAGCTTAAAACCATTGAAAAAGGCACAAAGAATTTCACTAACTTAGGACTGGAGCCGGTAGCAATTTACTTATGATGGTTTGTGATCAACCTTCGAACTGGGTATTGAATTCGGCTGTGAATGTTCTGTGTTCTGAGTCGTCAGTTTCTTGTTTCTTGTTCCAGTATGACACCAAGTACTATTACAAGATCGGTAATGGTGAATCTGCTCGTGAGTTTTGGTTTCGAACACCTCCAAAGATAAATCCTAATGCTCCTTATAAGTTTGGAACAATAGGTAAGTCGTTCGTTTCTCCTATCTGCTAAATCTTCTAGGTGCAACTGCTTCAAATTTTGTTATATATTTAACACAATCCCTAGTCCACGAAGCTGGATGATGTTTCATGGGATAGATCTTCTTCATCCTTGTTTCTCATTGCTATTTGTACCGTTGCAGGTGATCTGGGACAAACATATAACTCTCTGTCCACTCTTGAACATTACATCCAGAGTGGAGCCAACACTGTCTTGTTTGTTGGAGATCTGTCATATGCTGACAGATATCAGTACAATGAAGTTGGAACACGTTGGGATTCATGGGGTCGTTTAGCCGAGCGAAGTGCAGCGTATCAGCCTTGGATTTGGTGTGCTGGAAATCATGAGATCGACTATATGCCTTACATGGTCAGGGTTACTTGAAACTTCTCGTCATCTTTATTTATTACATTCATCTGTAACTGATGAATTCTGCTGGGAAATACCTGACAGAGTTGGTGATGTTGAACTATGATACTTAGGTTTTGCTTGGTTTTTGATTTTAATGCATCACTTTCACTTTCCATTTCAGTTCCTGAACTCTTTTAGAAATCATACTCTTTACACAGGGGGAAGTTGTTCCTTTCAAATCCTATCTTCATCGGTACCCTACACCATATATGGCCTCTAAAAGCAGCAATCCTCTATGGTATGCCATCAGACGTGCATCTGCCCATATCATCGTTTTATCCAGCTATTCTCCATTTGGTAACTTCTCATCCCTAATCTTCACAACTTTTAAACCGTTCATGCTTGTCATGCACACCATAAGTTGTGAAATAAGCACATTGCCTTCTTGGTTCTCTGCTATGGCTCCTGCATCGAGTACATTCATTCTGTTTAAGGTCTGAGGTTGTAACACATGCCATTGGTGTTCTGACCTTGAGCAGTGAAGTACACACCTCAGTGGCATTGGCTTAGAGAAGAATTTAAGAAGGTTAACAGAGACGAGACACCTTGGCTCATTGTCCTTATGCATGTGCCCATGTACAACAGCAATGAAGCTCACTTCATGGAAGGAGAAAGCATGCGAGCAGTTTTCGAGGAATGGTTTGTTCATTACAGAGTTGACATTGTCTTTGCTGGCCATGTCCATGCTTATGAAAGATCAGTATGATTCTTTCCTTGGACTTTCCCATAATCACTTCAATAATTGAATTGCCATGAAAGAGATCACTGAGTTGTTGAATTTCAGTATCGGATTTCAAACATACACTACAACGTGTCAACTGGTGATAGATATCCTATAGCAGACAAATCTGCCCCAGTTTACATCACTGTTGGGGATGGAGGAAATCAAGAAGGTCTAGCTGGAAAGTGAGTGAAGTTGATGAGTTGCTGCTACGTTCATGGAAGTTTCTTAAGTTTACTGTGATGGATATGTGCAACATTATAAGAACTATGAATTGAATATGTGATCTAACAGGTTTAGAGATCCACAACCAGATTATTCTGCATTCAGAGAGGCTAGTTATGGACACTCAACCTTGGAGATAAAGAACAGGACGCATGCAATCTATCACTGGAATCGCAATGATGATGGGAAAAAAGTGCCAACTGATGGGTTCGTGTTGCATAATCAGCACTGGTGAGTCCAAATCTACTTATTAACGCACTGGAGGAATTTGTTTTGATGCTTTTTTATTTCTGCGAACTGTGTTTGTGTGCAGGGGAACCAACCTGAGAAGAAGAAAGCTGAAGAAACACCATTTGAGGGATGTTGTTGGATGGATTGCCAGCTCCTGATGGAACTTCCAAGCAAAGAAGTACTGTACTCAAAAAAAAAAAAAAAAACCACCTTTCAAGCAGGTGCATGAAGCTTATGAGAACCACAAAATGAGTTGTAATGGAGTACTGTACAAAAAGATGTTTCATTCTGTAAATTTCGTAGCAGTTCATTCTTCAGACATTCATAATAATATCCCTTCTTCTATAGTTGAGTGCCTGCTTTAATTTGCATTCCCATTAAAGCATTAGGAGCTTTCCCGTTAATATAACATAAATGAAAAGGAGCAAAAAAGCATACTCTCAAAGAATTAAGTTTAGAATTTTGTGGTTATGTTGGGCAAAAATTATTCAATTTACATGTAAATATTCGAAAATTTGAGGTTATTTTAAATATTTTTTTAATTATAGAATTTGGAATTTTGGATACGTATTAGAAAAATTATTAAGAATATATAATGACCATTAATAATTAATGGATTCACTCATTCTAAATAGTTAGGAAAAAATTAACATTAAATAAGTTTGATTTAATATAAAAAAAATTAACTTTGTATGCACTGGAACTTTTTTGGAATATGAAATATTATGTTTAAAATAGTTTTATCAATATTTTAAAATTTGGAGTAAAATTACTTTAAAGCTTAAAAAGTTTAGTCCATATTAAATTATTATAAAACCAATTAATTATCGAATTTAAAGTAAAATTAAAAGAGCCTCTTTAAATAAAAATTAAATTTTATTTTATAAAAATTAATTAACATAAAATTTTTAAAATTTAAATTATTAAAATAAATTTAACTGAAAAATTGAAATGAAAGAAAAGGTGCTTTTAATAATATTATTAATAAATAAGATTAAAACGGTTTAAAACTATGATATAAATGAGCAAGTTCCCATTGAAAGCGTTGTAGATGAACGACGTGTCGTTTCATGAGGTTAAAATTAAAGATATGATCAGACCCATGGTCTTCTCTACGCAGGGTTGATAGTTTAGGGAGTAATAGATAAAATGGCAATCCACAGTAGTGGTCGTTGGTGCTCTACTCTAACGCTTACCTTCCCCTATTCCAATACGACATCGTTTGAACCTCCTCTCCGTCTTCCGACTTCTTCTCCTTCTGCTCCCATCCGCAGGACGAGAGGTTTGAGGATGGTAACGCGCGCGGGGCCCAGCACGAACAGCTATCTTGTGGCGTTCCTACTCCCTCTGTCTCTTCTCGCGGGCACCGTCTTCGCTTCCATTAAAGTCGCTGATAGGCTTGACAGACAATTTCTCGAAGATGTGTGTGTGTTTCCTTTTGTGTTTTTGGTAGTATACTACTTGTTCGATGAAAGTCCTCAACGGGCTATGAGCGATTGAATCACTTGTGTTTGAATTCTTAGTTCTTCTGTGAAGTTAAAAATGGTAATATGGTTTCTCTGAAACAGCTTGCAATTAATCAAGCAATAAGGGAAGCAGAGGAAGAAGATGATGATGACGAATATGAAGAAGGAGACGAAGCTGGGTCAAGCTATGACGATGACGATGATAATGACAATCTTGGTGTTGTTGTGGAAGCTCCTGCGGAGAAAAAAGTAGTGGTAGTAGAAGAAGAGCCTGCATTTCCTACAAGAAGACGCCTACGCAATCGGCCCAAACGAGAGGCCTAATCCAACACTCTTACATCTACCATTGTTGTCCCTTTTCGTGTTAAATGAAGATTAACGAAGAACGAATTCTGTCTTATAATCTTCCATGTTAGGATTTTTCAAGATAGCCATGGCTTAATGCACAAGTTAACCCAAGACTAATCCTAAAAAATTATCTTTTAATATGACAATACGTAGTCATTAATTACCAAGCACGAGCTATGACAGACAGCATAGAAATTGATCCTTTCTTGGTTCTGTTTCCACTAACGATGAATGAAGAACATTCAATGGTATGTGCGCGGCAATAGCATCCAAAAACTTCCATTTGTGACCTTATGTGATAAAGAAACTCATAATCGAGGACGAGCTAAGCACAGAAAATTTAGTGGTGTTAAGGCACTGCATTCATTGCACAGAAATCTACAGAAGTGAACCACATCAATCTTCTGCACAATGGTTCATACACATACAGTAAAAAAATATTTGGGGTCCTTATTCCTTAGCTGTATTTAAAATGGATTCATCTTACAATTGCATATAAAAAATTGCCATAAAGAAAGTGATAGGCTTCGTCTCTTGGCTTTATGATGGTAACCCAAACTCTGTTTCTACTACAAATGATCTTGTCCTTTGAATATGAGAAGAGAAGAATCTCATACCTACAACTTTCCAAATTCCAACCGTACAATTATTCTATCAGATTTTCGGTTCAAAGTGGATAAGTATGATTGTAAAAAATGTATGTTGTGTGCCGACTACTTGTACGTGTACAATATGTAGCGGAGATTAGGTCCAGACTCCAGAATTTGACTACTTTGGAAGATTGATAATAAAACACAAAACATCCCTTGGCTTCTTCCACCTACGAAGCTTCTCACCCACAAAAAGTCTCGTGATAAATTATACAGGACCGAACTTGCCTCAAACGTGTCTATCAATTTCATAATCTTACAACAATAATTTAATATACCAAAATTATTTATTATTAGTAAATATATAAAATTAATTAAATTTAATTTCATATGACACCTTAAATTATTGTAATAAAACGGTTGTTTAATATGATATAGAACCTTTGCGAGTGATGTATTTTTTTGGGGATCATTTTTGCAATTATATGAATATTTTTTCTTATTTAATTAAGTGCTTCCAAAAGTTGGAAATTAAAAATTGGTTTTACCGGATTGGAGTCATTGGACAATAAATTCACGGTTTCACTGTAGCAATGCGCCACGTCACCCTCTCAAGTCTCAACTCGTCCTTTTTTCTCCGCTAGCTGAAACTGTTCGTCACGAAACGGTCGTTCACTCCTGTCCACCACCAAGTGCTGAGGTAGTACTGCAGGGAAACCAATCCGAAATCTCAGATACGATGTCGTTGAATTCGCATGACCCCGAGTCTGTGGCCGTGACTCAACCGCTTCTCTCTTCCTCCCCGTCGCTACGCTCCGTCACGAACTCCACCTCTCAGGTTGCCATCGTCGGCTCCAATGTCTGTCCCATCGAAAGCCTCGACTACGAGTATGATACAGAAACTCACTGTGTGTGAGTGCGTGTGACTCATCGACTTTGAAATGTTTCGTGATGTGGTTGTTTTTTGTTTGCTTAGGATTGCGGAGAATCATTTCTTCAAGCAGGATTGGAGGAGTCGCACGAAGATCAGGATATTCCAGTACGTGTTCATGAAGTGGTTGCTCTGCTTCTTCATCGGCGCTATTGTTAGTCTCATCGGATTCGCCAACAATCTCGCTGTTGAAAATCTCGCCGGCGTCAAGTTCGTTGTTACTTCCAATATGATGCTCGCTAGAAGGTACTAGTAGTATTTGTGTTCGATTTCTGCTTTTAAGCTTTAATCTTCTTTTGTAAGTTATTTTAAATTATTTGTTACTATTGTTGATTTTTTTTTTTGGAGTTAACGCTTTTTTTCCCACCCTTTTTTCTTTGTTTTACTTGCAGATTTGGAATGGCTTTTACTGTGTTCTCTGCTTCTAATTTTATTCTAACGCTGTTTGCGTCTCTCATCACGGCTTTTATATCTCCGGCTGCGTCTGGTTCGGGTATTCCAGAAGTTAAGGCTTACCTGAACGGTGTGGATGCGCCGGGAATTTTCTCCTTGAGGACTTTGGTTGTAAAGGTAATGATTTTTCATAGAAGTTTTCTCAAGGCTTGTTTACGTAATTTTATTGGTTGATCGCATTTTCACCGTCAATGAGGGAGTTTTTTTGTGTATATAGCTGATCTCTAATGACATTTGAATAATAGTATGATACTCGATATAGACAAGCTTAAGCTTTTGTTTCTTTACCTGAGTGTTGCTGTAGGAAGTTGTAGCTAGTGATTGTTTCCTTACTTTTGGTTGTTCAATGTTCCCAAAACTGATATGCGGGTCCATTAAGGGGTTATAGCTAGCATTCAAGACTCAAGTTGAAATACCCCAAAATTTTCAATCTTGATCAAGGAAATGAAGATTATCTGTAACATGGAAAAGTTTCTACTTGTCAAATATAAGTGAAGGCATTTGCACTAAGATAATTCAATTAAACCTGATAGCGTTATTGAAATAAGTAATGCTAACATCTGTTGGCGTAATTTCCTAGCTTTTCAATATAACAACCCCCTTTTATCCACATCCAGTGTGTACTTTCCTCCTTGATATATTGTCTAAACCCTGTCAGATATCTTGCTCAAAGCGATTTGTTAAGTGCTTCTTGTATTTAGTAGATTGTGGAGGCGTGCAGGTCTTTTTGAGTCTTTGTTATCTTACACAAATGACAAGTGAAAGTTGCACATTATTTTTCTTGTTTTGCAGATTATTGGGAGCATTACTGCAGTATCATCGTCTCTCTTTGTTGGAAAGGCAGGGCCCATGGTGCATACTGGAGCATGTGTTGCATCATTGCTGGGTCAGGGTGGATCGAAGAAATATGGATTGACATGGAAATCGCTTCGGCTCTTCAGGAATGATCGAGACCGAAGAGATCTTGTTACATGCGGAGCAGCTGCTGGAATCACTGCAGCATTTCGGTCCCCAGTTGGTGGTGTGCTTTTTGCGCTTGAAGAAATGGCATCATGGTATGCCCCTCAAGAGCGAAATATTCATTGAACTGCTATTGACCCATAGCAATCATGTTCATTGCGTTCCTAGCCGACTACAGAACTTGATAAGGCTTCAAGTGAACCTTTTCCTTCCATTTACACTAACTTCACTGAGATGTTTTCATGACCGGAGGAAAATCTTTTTCTATATCTTCAGCTCTTGCTGACAATATGCTTTCATGAAAAATGGCAGAAAGCAGGGTTTTTTCATCAGATATTAATGCCGTGATCTTTTTCTGCAGGTGGAGAAGTGCCCTTCTCTGGAGATCGTTTTTTACTACAGCTGTAGTTGCAATAGTTCTCCGAGCTTTTATTGACTATTGTTTCAGTGGGAAATGTGGACTTTTTGGTACTGGGGGCCTCATAATGTTTGATGCCTATTCAGCAAATATTACATATCACCTCAGTGATGTGCCTCCTGTGCTTGCCCTTGGGATCATAGGGGGTGTACTGGGAAGTTTTTACAACTTTCTTTTAGATAGGGTACTTCGCATCTACAACTTCGTTAATGAGTAAGTTTTTATTTTACCTTTTGAATTTTTTCCAAGCACCTTCTCGTCACTATGGAAAAATATACTCTGACAATGATCACGTTTATTTTTTTCTGTTTCCAGGAAAGGCATCCTTTACAAAATTTTTCTTGCTTGTTCTATCTCCATTTTCACATCCTGCCTTCTTTTTGGGTTACCTTGGTTTGCATCTTGCCTACCCTGTCCATCTGACACATCAGAAGCCTGTCCAACGAAAGGCCGGTCTGGTAACTACAAGAAATTCCAATGTCCTGATAATCATTATAACGATCTTGCCAGTCTTATTTTCAACACAAATGATGATGCCATCCGAAATCTTTTCAGCAGGGACACTGACTTTGAGTTCCAACATTCATCAATCCTTATATTTTTCACAATTTGCTTTTTTCTCAGCATCTTTAGTTATGGAATTGTAGCTCCAGCGGGTCTGTTTGTTCCTGTTATCGTGACTGGAGCATCTTATGGACGGTTTGTTGGACTGTTAGTTGGTAAGCGCTCAAGGCTAAATCATGGTCTCTATGCTGTACTGGGCGCGGCATCGTTTCTTGGTGGATCTATGAGGATGACAGTTTCGTTGTGCGTTATTATTCTTGAGCTGACCAACAATCTGTTGTTGCTGCCATTGATAATGCTTGTTCTTCTTATCTCTAAGACTGTCGCTGATGCTTTCAATGGAAACATTTATGATCTTATCATGAAAGCAAAGGGTTTTCCTTATCTGGAGACTCATGCTGAGCCTTACATGAGGCAGCTGACAGTTGGTGATGTTGTGACTGGCCCACTTCAGCTCTTTCAAGGCATCGAGAAGGTTGGCAATGTGGTACATGTTCTCAGAACTTCAGGGCATAATGGTTTTCCTGTAATTGATGAACCTCCTCTCTCTGAGTCCCCTGTTCTCTATGGTCTAATCCTCCGTGCACATCTTGTTGAACTATTACAGAAGAAAAATTTCTTGTCTGCTCCAGTGCCACAAAGTTCTGATTCCCTGAAGCAGTTCTCTGCTGGCGATTTTGCAAAGAAGTGCTCAGGCAATGGTGACAAGATAGAAGATCTAGATTTTACTGAAGAAGAGATGGAGATGTTTGTAGATTTACACCCATTTACAAATGCGTCACCTTATACAGTCGTTGAAACAATGTCACTTGCTAAGGCCCTCATACTTTTCCGAGAAGTTGGTTTGAGACACCTACTTGTGATACCCAAGATTTCTAGTGTAAGAATCGTCCTCCTCTTTCTATTTTCAAATTACTTACCTTGAAATTTGCCTCTTCACTTCCTTTGGATGTTGCTCCTACTGGTTGACTTATGTTTAGTATCTTAATCTTGAATCTACGTAGTTTTGAAATCCTTCCGTTGTATTCAGTGCTGCATTACAGCTTTTTGTTTAAGAGTTGCAAAGTACTTCCCCTCCACTTATCTTGAACAACTTGCAATGATGAGCATTTGCTCATTATCACAACTTTTCTTGCTTTCCAGTTGATTTCTCAAATTCGGTAATGTTTTATTTGCTCATCATGTGCTTTCGACACAAACACGACTCCTTTTTGGGTTGGTGATATGATTTCCTTTGTGGTTATTATTATTTATGTTATCTAATATATTTCTTCTTCTGTACATGCAATGCAATTCTAAATCTAAATATCCCATATTCTGGAGCTTTTTGCTAACGATTAATTTTATACAGAGATCCCCTGTCGTTGGTATATTGACGAGGCACGATTTCATGCCAGAACATATACTGGGTTTGCATCCTCAGCTAATTAGGAGTAGGTGGAAAAGGTTACGAATCAAGCTGCCACGCTCATTTAAGATTAGCTGGCTCAGTCAAGCAAATGGCGCTTAGCTTCAAGATAGGTTTGTGTATTCGCAGAATGAACTTGAAAAGATCCAATCATCAAGGACTATTTTTCATCATTTTTTGAACCTCCCACTTTCAATCAGAAGAAGCTCTCAAATTCTCTGGCCTTTTTTTGGTACAAAGTACGCATATAGAGCCAGAACATGGTCTTAGGATCCTTTTGTCTGGGTTGGATACACATCTACAATGTATGTTAAGAATCAGTCCATCAATGGGGATAAGGCGCTGATTAGATGGTAACGACATTCTTTAATCACCAAAATGATTCCTTTATGTTATAGAAAATAATGGAAAATCGATATTTTGCAGAACTAAAACTAAAATATGTACTTTTTCTTGAGAAAAGAACTTTCTGGATGCTAATATGCTATTGATTCGGATCTCTAAAAGTTGATTTGAACAGAAAATTAGTGAAACATCAAGGGAACGATCAGCAAAAATAACTTTTACAGGTGAAGATCAAAGTCACAATAGTTCGCTATACAAAACCAAAGGCAATCCATACAATCGAAGTATGTACGTCAAATGGGGCAACACGAACAAGTCTTGAAGGTCAAGATAGAAGTCATCTTTTATGTCTAACCTCAAATCTGGAATATGTCTACAGGATTTGCAGACAACATATGATTCAAGAAGAAGACCATGAAACATGAGAATACTATATCTAAGATGACATACTACCTCTCCTCGTACTCCTCAGGTAGTCTGCCCTTATTGCCCACAACTGCTCTCCAACCACTTTCATGTCTGGCCGATCCGATCGGATAGGTGCTGCACAATGAATTGCCAAAGCAAACATCTTCATTAGTATGTCTGTGTCAACCGTCTCTTCCATCAGGGGATCCATCATATCAGCTACACATCCTTCATTATACTTCCTAAAGGCCTATACAAAGTTCAATACCACAAATTATGCAAGTTTCTTTTTGCATTTGAAGGAAATCAGATTCTTGTGTACTAAAGCCTGGAGAATAAAGATATAAACTTTACCCATCTAAGGGTCACCCGCTCGTCAGCAGGCCTCCTCATTTCCACCGGACGGCGGCTGGTCAGGATTTCTATAAGTAAAACCCCAAAAGAGTATACATCACTCTTTGGAGTGAGTTGATAGGTCCTCATATATTCTGGATCAAGGTAACCCACTGTTCCTTTAACTTTGGTTGAAACATGAGTTTGATCAGAGTCCACTGCTCCAAGTCGAGCAAATCCAAAGTCGGCAACCTTAGCTCTCATGCTCTCTGTCAAAAGAATGTTGGATGATTTGACATCCCTGTGGATAATTTGCTTCTCTGTTATCATGCAAACAATGTGTAAGGCATCAAAGAAATCAGTAGGATTTGTACCTGTGAAGACTATAGTGCAACAAAATATGATAAGAAATGTTATCATAACACAGGCATTCTTATCTCAATTACCAAAAGATTAGACTCAAACTCTCATTTTCATTACTCCTTCCACATATACGAATAACAGCTGTACTGATTATAAACTATTAAAGTTATTCTCTGATTGGTTATTCAAGTTCTATTATTATTATTAATAGTAGTAGTAGTATCATCATCATCATCTCATATGCCCGTATTCTGTGAACAATATGATAAAACATGGATAATTTGTCTGACCTGCATATAGATGGAGGTAGGTTAGTGCATGAGCTATATCAATGCATACTTCGAGCCGTTGATTGAAATCTAGGATTTTTCCCCGCTGACCTACAGCCATTCCCATCAGAACTTTTAGGTCATTGCTTCGAAATATGTAACATTAAAGCTACATAAGCTTACCATCCAAATGTTCTCTAAGAGTACCATTTGGCACATATTCAGTAATTATAAGACGCTCATTTCCTTTATCAACATAGCCAAGTAACTTGACCAGATTTCGATGATCAATTTTTGCCAGAAGTTCAACTTCACTGCTGAATTCAGAGTGCAGGCTCTCAAAATGTTCCTACACAATGCTTGTCATGTCAACTCCAGATATGACAATCAAGACTTTGTGCCAAAGAGATTAAAATATCATCTTAATTTGAAAGAGATGAATGACTGGATCGATCGAAATGAAAGAAGTAATCAAATGGTTCAATGCACCAGTAACATCATTATCTGATTTGTTGCATGGGCAGCAAGTAAGTACATGTATTATCTACCACACAAATGAAGCATTAGTTCATACCTTCTTTGCTCGTTTTATTGCAACAACCTGCCCATCTTCTAATTGGGCCCTGTAGACAATTCCAAACCCCCCTTCTCCTATCTTAAGAGATGGTGAGAAGTTGCTCGTAACTTTCGCAATCTGACGCGCGTTTAGATGAACTGAATGTAACCTACTGAGTTTTGGAGAATTGGCAAATCTCGAAGGACTAGGTGGCACACGAAGTGGACTCGGAGGGACTTTCTCAGCGGGAGAATTCACACCAAAAGAGGAAGTTGAAACTACCAGAGAAGTACAAATTAGCATGTTGTGGACTATATCATGAAAAAAGAAATTATAGCAGAATTTTCTGAACTTGGTAAGAGTTGCATTAGCAAACATTTAGAAATACCAGAAGAGTCAATCATCAAAATATTGAACTAAAAACCAATTGGCTTCATACTCACATGAATTTGGATCTTTTGACAGAACAGCATGGGTCGTCGCCCTCCTTTTCGCACAAAAACAGGGACAAAGAAAATTGCAACACATCACAACTATTCCAGTTGCTGCTATGCCAACTTTTTAGGAGGTTGAAATATTCACACCAACATTCTTGTCTTTTGAAGGGATACCTTGAGCATTAGTATCTTCGCTAGCCTCTTTCTATAAAAGTTTTCTTCCTTCCTTGAACAGTAATGCAGCAGCTAAGACAAGTATACAATTAGAATAGTTCCGACACAATCTCGCGAAAGAGAGAAATTCAACAAAGGAAAAGAAATTTCTCATCTAAGCGCATACCGAATGAAAAGTTCAATTTATCACAGTAGCTACTTCTACTTCTAGAATAACTGTGGAGAACACATTCATTTCCATCGTGGAAGTGAAGAGCCTTACAAAAAGAATCTTCGTCTATAACATTACCATTAACCAAAAGCAATTCGTTATCGCTAAATTTAAATAAGTTACGTGATCAGTATCACAAAGCTTTGACTGAATTTCAAGCTCAGAGACAGATATTCTGATAAGTTGCACTAATAGCAACCAAGTTAATGTAGGTATAACCATTCTCAAAAAGAAGATGCCAAGATTCAAAGTTTGACAACTAAGAAACAACCGAATCATCTCTAGATTCTCAATTTGCAAACTAAGTAAAGCAAAGTTATTGCCACAAACCTTCAGCGTCGCTTCACAATTAGTGCATTCAGCTAAGTTTAAGGAGTTCCCCAAAGAAGAAAAGCGCCAGAAGTTCATAAAGCACCACTCTTTGTTTCCATCTTCAGTAATCAATAACCAAACAAGCTCAACTCCGGACAATTATTGTCAAACAACCGTCTTGGATAAGCTCAAACTTCAAATCCCACAAATACTTTAAAGGACTGAAACTACGCCAAACATGCAAGATTCAATTTTTCACCGTCGCCACAAAAGTCCAAGCAGAGTCTTCCGACCAAGTTAAGCGAATTCAGGAGCATTCAATTGACGCGTATATCTCCAAAAACTGACACAAATATTGACAACCCAGTTCATCAAAAAGCTCAGATATCAAAAATCTGAATCCCCACGGACCAAAAACTCGCCAAAAAAAAAAAAGAATTATCTCACACCCATATCACCAGATCAACAAAGAAGAAGCTACAAACCTCCACGGCCCAACAACAGTTACAGAGAGAATAGAGCAAACAGCTTGAGTACCAAACCAAACCTGAATGAGAAAAAGCAAGTAAAAACCTCCACAGCCCACCAAAAGTTAAAAAGAGAATAAAGCAAACAGCTTTGGTACCAAACCAATCCTGAAGAGACAAAGCAGCTATCAGAGGCCTAATTAAAGTAAAGAAAAAAGCAAAGGCAGGGCCGTGTCGTCGGCTTTGGAGCAGGAAGAGAAAAAGCAATCTAATGATGTTAACTATACTAGCTGTCTCTCGGAATTATTGAAACTGTTATATGCAAGTAGATGATACGAACCTTCAGAGCTGTATTTTGGTCATGATGTCACTCGGTTGGAAGTTTCCCCTTGCGACATTTGGACATCAACCCTCTTTGTCCTTGACAGCCTGTTTTGGAATTTGGAAGTGTAAAACCAGTTTCACGTGTTGTTGAATATGTAGTTTCCACCATATTATTATAGTCCCTATCAAATAAAAATAGCTTTGTTTTCTCTCATACTGAACTTTCTAAGAACTTGCTTATAATGGTATTTTAAGTAGTATTTTAGATAATGCTACGAGAGTTTTCAAGTAGATGATTCTTATTCTGTTCCTTAGAATACTAAAGTCGGCTCTGTTTCTCCCCTGTCCCTCCCCTGTTTCAATGGAACTAGTGATATTTGACTCAAATAAAACAAAAATCTGAATTGAATGGCTATAGTTGCTTACCAAATACCAATAGGAGGCGGCAAATCTTCTGTTCTATTTATTGTGTTCATATTATGTTCTATAAATTTTTGTTCATCCATTTTTTCTCTCCTATTATTGAACGGTTGAAATCAATCGGAACAGACGATAAGGGTTCCCAACCGGAAGACCCTGCAGAGTGGTGAAACTGAATGGCATTAACTGATTGTACTTGGGGACTTGCCCATAATTATGGAACTCATTAATGAACAGGTGTCTGCGCTGAACTTGCATTTTTAGTTCTAGACCTTAGTGGGATCGGCATATTTAATAATCATCTTTACTTAGTTTGACTTGCAAAAAATGATTTTTTGAATTGAGACAGAACAGGAGAGAATTAAATGATTCCTTTTTCAAACAAAATCTATGGGCTTTAGCATTATTGAGGTGGAGAAACAGAGAGACGCCAAGGCCCAGTAATTAAATGGGCCTTTGGACTTTTATGGGATAATTCGTACAAGTAAGATCCAAACTCTAAGTAAATTGTTGTAAGGCCTTATTAAAGGGAAAGCAAAGCATATACTTATTACTTATTAATGAAATAAACATTTTATTATTTATACCTGATTTGTAAATTATTGACATTAAAACTTACTTAATATACATCTAAAAAATAATAATTACAAGTATATTTCTATCAATACTATTAAAAATAGCCTAATACCCAGTCTCAATTAATTATCCACATGAAATTTGATAATTGAAAAAGATGATTACAATAGAATATACAATAATATAAATATTATATGTTTCCACTGATTCAGTTAACAAATAGAATTTATGGTTACCATCGTTTTAATTAATATTAAATTAATATTCAAGTATATATAGTAATTTATAAATTATGTATATTTAACTAATTAATTTAACGAAAAAATTAAAGTTTAATAACAATATTTTAAAATGATCTCGTTGATCATACATCCCTTTTATAGTTAAGAAATTTAAGAAAAACTCTTTAGTTTTTTAATTTTTAAAAAATCAAATTTGATTACAAAATAATATTGAAACACAAGTTATATAAATATTAGACATAGAATAATAAATATTATTAATATAATAACTCAACTCAGTTATTAAACTCGATTTAAACTAATTAAATTTAACTTAAATTAATAATTTACCTTAAATATTACTTTAAAAATCGGATTCATTTATTTGGCAACCATAAAATTAGTTAACTTTACGTGGTACCTTGCTCAGAGGTTCCAAGGTTGTAACGATGTGGAACATACGAGACTCAATGCATGCCATAAATTTTTTTGGTACTTTGGAGAGAGACTAAGTCCTCGAGAACGTAACTGATCTAATATCATTCTGAAGAAACAAACCAAAACGTGGCTCAAGGAAATTTCAAAGAGTCTAACGTAAAAAGCCAGAAGATCCTTGTTTAACTAGAAAATCCGCACTCTGATTCTCCTCTCAACACAATCCAATGTTGTTTGAAGATTTTTTACGTATTAAAAGATTAAATCAAGAACTTCCAACTGCAAATATCTTAGAGTTGCATGTTCAACTTTCCTAAGTAATTCTTGCCCGTTCATCAATCTCTCGTGATTTGCATAAGACAAAAGCAACCGGAGACATTCGCGGCCATGGCGGTGTTGTTTACTTGTTTTCTATAACCCCTTATCCATTCGCCCCCATCACTTCTTGCTTTGTCATTATTTTCTTAGATAGATTCCAAACTCACGGTTTGGATTTGGATTTGGATTTCTTTCTCAAATTTTTGTATAAATTACATAATAAATTAATATGTTTAATTCAAATCAAACATTTAATAATATCTTAACATTTAATTTCAAGTGTTGAAAATCATCTTTCAAATTGTATTTATTAAGTATCAAGTTGCAAATTATAACCCTACAATATCCTAAAGATTGGTAAAAATAAAATATAAGAATTTAACAATATAATTAGTAAATTTTTTCCTTTTAAAATGTAACAAGTCTTTTGGACAATTTTGTCCATTCTCATAAAATT
The DNA here is from genome assembly GCA_025531955.1 of Erythroxylum orinocense. Classification (NCBI taxonomy): domain Eukaryota; kingdom Viridiplantae; phylum Streptophyta; class Magnoliopsida; order Malpighiales; family Erythroxylaceae; genus Erythroxylum; species Erythroxylum orinocense. The sequence goes on along the minus strand of JANZLX010000007.1, from coordinate 28,298,831 downwards.
GGATAACTATTAATTATATTTTTTAATTTTTCAATAAATTATCGGTTAAGTTAATAAAGTGACCCAATAAATGATATAAATTAATGGGTCGAAGTTCGGATAGAAAATAGATCTTAATTAATGTAGACCGAACCTATATCGATCTTGTGATGAGAATGTCCGGTATGAAAGCTATATAAAAGTTAAGATATCCTGCAGTTTCTTATAACAATTGTAAGCATAAGGAACCTCTGACCTGTTAAGAGAGCTTATGTATTAAAAAAATTGTAAAAAGTCCCCTAAACGTCGTGTCAGAAAATACTCTTCGTAAAAATTTTGAGAGATTTGTGATTATTTGGAGCTTAAAATTAGTATGAAAATAAGAAATAGAACTGAAATAAAATATTATGCGTTACTTTCATTTTTTTTACCTTTTTTATGTATGATCCTAAAAACGTAAAATTTTGTAGTGTATATATTACAATCTACACATTTTGTTTGGTGGAAATATCCTCAATGATTCCCTTTCGATTAAATGCAGGCCACGGCCTTTGTTCATGTGCAGCCATTTCTTGGTTTTGGACCTGATCACATGCCTTTGTCTTTGCTTAAATTACTTAAATTGCTTGCACGAATCATCTCACCCTTTAACTAATTAAACAAATAAAAACTTTGGAAAGGTATATTCTCTGTAATATTCTTAAAAAAAACACTGAACGAGAAGGTGCTGGTAAGGTGAAGGTCCCATCAAAGATCAAACCCAAAAAACACATTATAGCAAGCAAGACGTGAGCTTTTGGTATTTGATTAGTTGCTTTGTGGGGGAGAGCTGTAGAATGATTGCTTTCATTTATTTGTTTATAATCAATTTAGGATTTTTTTACTAATTTATGTTAATTGTTAAGGGTTATAAAATACTCATAATTCCTTTTTTAATAAATCGTATATAATAAAAATATTTTTGAAATATAATGATTTTTTAGACTATTTATTTAAAGACCATTTGGAAAAATAAGTAGTTGAATAGAATCTTAATATAAAAATAATAATATTATTTATTTATCATTTTAAAATTGACAGTAAATTTGGTAATTTAAAAGCATCAATATTAATTCAACAAGATGATATAACAAGATGATATACATCTCAATATTTTATTTCAATAAATATTCTGTAAATTATTTCAATTAAATTATATTTTTAAATTTTTTTGAAATGAAAGGGCAAAATCAACATTACATCATAATTTAAAAAGTAAACAAAAATATGAAAAAAAGAAAATTGCACAGTAACGAATTTCAAGGGACCAAATTGCGAGGCGAGTGTGTCCTGTATTGACGCTCTGTCTCTCTCCGACTCTCTATCTGATTTACTAGTACACTCGAAACTCGAAAGCACTGTTTCATTTACAGTCCTTCCTTATCGTAGTAGCTTAAGAAAACTACTCCAAGACAAAGCAATTCGCTCTCTTTCTCTTCTTTGGCAAGCAAGTTGTGGGCTTGATTTGAAGAAGAACGGAAAGTTGGTATCTTTTTTGTTTGAGCATTTTTGGTGCGAGGAAGCTGGTTGTTAATGGCGGGCAACGATTGGATAAACAGCTACTTGGAGGCAATTCTCGATGTGGGTCCGAGCTTGGAAGATAAAAAATCCTCTCTTTTGCTCAGAGAACGAGGCAGGTTTAGCCCGACTCGCTACTTCGTCGAAGAGGTCATCACCGGATTTGATGAGACGGATCTTCATCGATCGTGGGCTCGGGTATGTGTGTGTGGTGCTTTGATTCGTGATACTGTTTTGTTTGTTGAACTTGACATTTTCTTTTGGGTGTATCTATGTGATGATCGTTTTGGTTTTGGTTTTGGTTTTTAGGCTCAGGCCACGAGGAGTCCTCAGGAGAGGAACACTAGATTGGAGAATATGTGTTGGAGGATTTGGAACTTGGCTCGTCAAAAGAAACAGGTTTTTTTTTTCCTTTCTCATGTTTGTTTGTTTGTTGAATTTCTAACTCTTGTGATGTATGAAGATCAAATTTAGTGTTTTTGTTGATAGTAGTGGTTCATGGATTACTATTGAAAGTAGAAATGTTATTTTTTTAGTTGTTCTTGCCTTCTTTTAACCGAACTTGACGCTAGTTACATGGAAATCCTCCTTTGAATGGTTATCAGCACTCATCAAGATTAGTTGTGAGATAGTAATATGAACGGGCAAAATTTTGAGCAAGCGACTTTTTGCTACTGCTAGATTCACATTATTTCGAGCTTAACTTACTATTAGCATGAAAGTTCATGTTTCAGATTGGTTTTTGATTAAATATCAAATGAAAAAACTTTTGAATGATTGCCGTTTGGGCAATTGATAAAGTTATTTAATTCTTGCCTTTGGTTTCTCAAGTTTTGAGCATTCTGTGTGTGATCCTGTAATTGCTCATCATTACCCTTCTCCATGTAGCTTGAGGGAGAGCTAGCACAGAGGAATGCTAAACGCCGCCTTGAAAGGGAGAGAGGTCGCAGAGAAGCTACAGCAGATATGTCTGAAGATTTGTCTGAGGGTGAAAAGGGGGATACTGCTGGTGATTTATCTGCCCATGGTGATAGCAACAGAGGTAGATTGCCCAGGATTAACTCTGTTGATGCAATGGAGGCATGGGCTAGCCAACAGAAGGGCAAAAAGATGTACATTGTACTGATAAGGCATGAGCTGAACTTTAATTCTCTAGTGTCTAGATGTAGTCATCAAGACAGCAAGAAAAGCTTTAGTTGGCATTTCAGTGTTCATTATATTCAATCAGTGAAATTTTCCTTCTATTCAATTTTGTCTTCAATATATTAAGAAAGTTGTGCTACCATTATTTAACCCTAGTTCCCAAGCTTTTGAAGAACAATTAAATTGGATACTAAACATGTATATCTTGGGATGTATGTTATGATTTTTCAGTTTGCAATTTGGTACTGCATTTTTAACTAGTAGCACACATGCAGCCTTCATGGTCTAATACGAGGTGAAAACATGGAGCTTGGGCGTGACTCTGATACTGGTGGACAGGTACTATTGTTTCTTATTAATTCTTTTTTGTTGTACATGGGCTGTCTGCCTACAAGAGGTTGAGAAGTATGGGCCTCTGTTCCATAGGTGAAATATGTAGTGGAACTTGCAAGGGCTTTGGGTTCAATGCCTGGAGTCTGTCGAGTTGATTTATTGACCAGGCAAGTCTTAGCACCAGATGTGGATTGGAGTTACAGTGAACCGATAGAGATGCTGACTCTTAGAAACTCAGAAGATTTTGGGGATGAGATGGGGGAGAGCAGCGGTGCATACATTATTCGAATACCTTTTGGACCGAAGAATAAATATATTGCTAAAGAACTATTGTGGCCTCACATACCTGAATTTGTTGATGGTGCACTTAGCCACATAATTCAAATGTCTAAAGTTTTGGGAGAGCAAATTGGTGGTGGAAAGCCTATCTGGCCCGTTGCCATCCATGGGCATTATGCAGATGCAGGTGATTCTACAGCACTTTTATCTGGTGCTTTAAATGTACCCATGCTTTTCACTGGCCACTCACTTGGCCGTGATAAGCTGGAACAGCTACTTAAACAAGGTCGCCTATCAAGGGATGAAATAAATTTGACATACAAAATAATGCGCCGTATAGAGGGTGAAGAGTTAGCTCTTGATGCCTCTGAGATAGTCATAACTAGCACTAGACAGGAGATAGAGGAGCAATGGAGATTATATGATGGCTTTGATCCAATACTGGAGCGTAAATTGCGAGCCAGAATCAAGCGAAATGTGAGCTGTTATGGAAGGTTCATGCCTCGCATGGCAGTAAGTTTTGCACTTTGTGCTTATCTATCACATATTGTTTTAACAGCTTTAAACAGTCTTGCTAACTTTCTTAGTGGCACATCAGTTGTCAGAGTCTTCGATAGGTTTGTTAACCCTCAAGCTGAAATATTAAATTTCTGAAGGATCTGGGTGGGATGGGGTTTGGGTTGATTCCAATATGGGAGCGGAAACCAAACCATTCTATCTGCTAGCCATATTGAATTAGATATGAGGATATGCTTATGGTATTCTATTGTTGTGACATTATTTAGCTTACTGTTGAAGTGACCATATGTGGTGCTTTGCAGATTATTCCTCCTGGAATGGAGTTTAATCATATTGTTCCTCAAGATGGTGATATGGATGGCGAAGTAGAAGGAAATGAAGACCATCCTACCTCTCCCGATCCAACCATCTGGTCCGAGGTTCCAATTTTTCCATTTTGGTTACTTGATACATTATAGACTGATTGGAAAGATACATTGCATTTTCCTCTCCCTTTCCCTTCTTTTTCGTGCTTCCTTTCCTCCATTTATTTTATCAATTAATACACCCAGTCTCAGTGACTGAGTTATCTGTACTTTTTTTTTATCTCATTTGTTGCTGTTTCTGCAGATAATGCGCTTCTTTACCAATCCTCGTAAACCAATGATACTTGCTCTTGCTAGGCCAGATCCTAAAAAGAATATTACTACTTTGGTTAAAGCATTTGGAGAATGTCGTCCTTTAAAAGAGCTTGCCAACCTCGTATGATTTGTTACATTATGCGATACTATTTAATTGAGACATGGTCTTAAATGTTGGCTGGATTTGTTTTTCTCACAAGTTCATCTTATTTCTTTCTCTCCTTAATGCTCTCATTTTCTGCATTCGCTTTGATTGACAGACTCTAATTATGGGTAATCGAGATGGTATTGATGAAATGCCAAGCGGAAATTCCTCTGTGCTACTTTCAGTGCTTAAACTCATTGACAAATATGATCTGTATGGGCAAGTGTCCTACCCTAAACACCACAAACAGTCAGATGTTCCTGATATTTACCGTCTAGCGGCAAAAACAAAGGTATTGGTGTTTTTAATTTATTCATCCTGCCTTTCCATTTTTCAACTTTTGTTCACCCTCTTCTTTTATAAATCCCTGGTACTTCCTTTCATGTTGTTACTAAACGAAGACATAATTTGGTAAAACAAAAAGAACAAGAATGCCACATAGTGGCAATAAATTTTGTGATGATGAGTGCACTTTGACAAAAGTATCTGTATTGTCCTTGTGTCTGATTAGTTGTTTGAAGTTAGTAGGCAATCTAGCACCAAATGCATGGTTATGTTGAAGAACTGAGCATGTCTTAGATCCTCTTCTCCATGTTTGTCCAAGGTTTATGTCACCCAAGTCTCACTGTTACGTTTTGCTAATTCTTTAATTGTTCCCTTGTCTGTTGTGGTGTCTGTTCTCTGTAAATGAACATGTTTTGGAAAGTTTGATTAATCGCTTTCGGATATTGCTTCAGATATCTCACACTGATCTGAACTATTACAGGGTGTTTTCATCAATCCAGCTTTCATTGAGCCATTTGGGCTTACATTGATTGAGGTTCACTTCCTGATACTTAATATTTTCTCTTTGAAATCATTTTTTATTGGAAACCTATTACAGCTGTTCTTTTCGGGCAGGCAGCAGCTCATGGTTTGCCCATTGTTGCCACAAAAAATGGAGGTCCAGTTGATATACACCGGGTATTGCATTTTAACTATGTATTTCTCACATATTATGGAGGCTGTGATTATTCTAAACTAAGTTTTCTTACTTGCATACTGACTGCATCAAATCAACCTTAACTAACTGCAAAATGTTTCGCAGGTACTTGATAATGGTCTTCTTATTGATCCCCATAATCAACATTCTATTGCTGATGCTCTTCTAAAGCTTGTTGCTGACAAGCAACTTTGGGCAAAATGCCGACAAAATGGCTTGAAGAACATTCACTTATTCTCGTGGCCTGAGCATTGCAAGACATACCTATCTCGAATAGCTAGTTGTAAGCCAAGGCATCCCCAGTGGCAAAAAAGTGAAGATGGAAATGATTCATCTGACACAGATTCACCAGGAGATTCCTTAAGAGACTTGCATGATTTATCTTTGAACTTAAAATTTTCATTGGATGTGGAAAAGAGTGGAGCTGGTGGAAATGATAACTCGCTAGAAACTGAAGGAAACACTTCTGATAACAGGAGTAAATTAGAGAATGCTATGTTGGCATGGTCGAAGGGAGTTATAAAGGACGCACGAAAGGCTGGATCCACTGACAGAGCTGACCAAAGTAACAGTTCTGGTAAATTTCCAGCTCTGAGAAGGAGGAAACATATTTTTGTTATTGCTTTGGATTCGGATACCGCCACTGATCTTTTTGAAGCCTCTAGAAAACTTTTTGAAGCTGTTGAAAAAGAAAGGAACGATGGTTCAGTTGGGTTCATTCTCTCGACATCCTTGACCATTTCTGAGATACATTCATTCCTTGTCTCAGGGGGATTTAGCCCCAGCGATTTTGATGCTTTTATTTGCAACAGTGGTAGCGACCTCTATTATTCAACTAATAGCTCAGGAGATGGTCCTTTTGTGGTGGACTTGTATTATCATTCACACATTGAATATCGGTGGGGTGGAGAAGGCTTGAGGAAGACTTTGGTTCGCTGGGCAGCATCTGTTACTAATAAAAAGGCTGAGCCTAGTGAACAGATTGTTACTACTTCGGAACGTCTTTCAACCAACTATTGTTATGCATTTACAGTGCAAAAGCCGGGATTGGTAATCTTTCTTTTCTACCTGTTAGCAACACGCTGATTACTATTTATAAAGTGTCAATTTGTGGGTGGCCATAACTATATTCTCTTGTGTAGACTCAAATTTGCAGTCAACAGTGAAATGTGATTTTTTCATCTGCCTGAAGTTTGATTAATTTGTCCTCTACAGGTTCCTCCTGTTAGGGAGCTTCGAAAGTTACTGAGAATTCAAGCTCTTCGATGCCATGTTGTATATTGTCAGAATGGAAGTAGGATAAACGTGATTCCAGTATCAGCATCTCGCTCCCAAGCTCTTAGGTAGTCTTTTCTGCAAATTGATATACGTCATACATAGTTTTACTTGCTCCAGGCTGCAATGGATATGGATTAAGAGCCATTTACTTGCTCCAGGCTACAATGGATATGGATTAAGAGCCATTTCACTTGATAACTGAATGTGGCCCAAATTGAAAGCTTTTAGAGTGTATTTAGTACTATGTCATCTAATCTTGCTTGTATTTATTGTAATGTATGGAGGTTTGCTTGGGCATATTCTTGAATGTAGGAAATGTCATCTCTGTGCTATTCAAGGTTATCTAACAACCTGAAACTCATTTCAGGTACTTATATGTTAGGTGGGGTGTAGAATTGGCAAATATGGTGGTTTTTGTTGGGGAATCTGGGGACACAGATTATGAAGGATTACTTGGTGGGCTGCACAAAAGCGTTATAATGAAGGGGTATTGTACTGCAAATGATCAACTGCACAGTAACAGAAGTTACCCTCTCTCAGATGTCATTCCATCCGATAGCCCCAATGTCGTCCAAACAAGTACTGACTGCTCCAGCTTGGATATCCGGAACGCCTTGGGGCAATTAGGATGCATCAAGGTTTAGAAGGTATCAAGTTATTTCATTCAATTCAAATGTGCGCAAGATCCTCTCCACAAACATCTCCAAAGATATTTACTTGTCCTTTTCCCAACTGATGTATTACCTTGCAAAAGTTATGCTCTTATAGTCGTGTTGGGATTGCACATATTTGTTATAGCTTTCACAAATGACTCTTGTACATAGGAGCAGAGAACTACAAGTCTAAAGGGCCCTTGCACCCTTTTTGATTTGTTATCTTGCTTTTCAAATAAGGCAGGACCAGGGTTAGTCGTAGTATGAACATTTCAGAACTTTATGTTTCCAGGTTAAATCTACTGAAGGGATTTCTTGCAGACAATAATATCACAGAGATATGAAAACTTGTCCTGTGTCTTTGTGATAATTTAGACAATGGTCCCTGTACAGGTAGAGTGTCATTTGCAAAGCATAAATCACTATCTTCTAAATCTGCTTTGTTTTGTCATCTGTAACTCAAGCTGGATAACAGGATACTCCAATACCAACCTAATAAATGTTATTTACATCCTATCTTTCCAACTGGTGCCCGATGTGTATTCTGTATCCCATAAGTTCATTGGCTCCCTGGTCATGTGATTTAAAGAACCATAAAGCAGAAGCTGTCCTGGTCCCAAAACCAAGAGTTAGTTGATTTATACTAGTAGATTTTCGAACCGTCCAAGGAAAAACACCAGTCGGTCCATTTCACTAGAAAGGATCATGATATGAAAACCTTGAGACGAGTTACTCTGTTTACGTGAGGGGAGTGGGTTGAGCCATCTACTTGAGGAAGGAGTATCAACCACCTAAGTATCAACGAAGCCATGTCCGCAACTCTGATCCAGCAGTGGTCAACATTCCCCACTCGTTCCAGAAACTGTTGAACTACACAGATGGAATAGCAGATATAAAGTTTTGACTTTGGGAAAGGTTGTACAAGTGTGTGTACATTCATTACCTTGTAGCTCACTAGTTCACCTCCTACCAATGATAATAAAAGTCATGAAAAGTGGATTCTTTATTGATCTTTTACCAATCCAGTCTAAGAAAAAAGAAAAAAAGGAAGTCTCTGAATAATGAACAGAAATACTGGTCTGACTTGGAGTTTGTGGGGATATTTGATTATGCTTAGTTCTAACGTCCGGTAAAGTCTCCCATATGGTATTCTACTTGCAGAAATGGGTTGCCTAATCATTTATCTAATTACAACAATTTGAGACATACTTTTTGAACGAATCATACCCCACATAGGATTGAGTTCCAGTGACTTGTAATGGAAAAAAATTCCGGAGAATACATTTTAACTTTGCTTGAAGAACATGCTTACAGGTTGATTAGCAAATAATATAATTACCCATAAGCGATTTAATCGCCTTTGACTTGTAACTTGAGAAAAAACAGAATTTAACAGGTAAATTTATTGTTAAGAGTCCTTTAATGACGTGTTGGTTGGTACGGCTGTACGTTAATCATCCCATATATAAACATACAAAGACCATCTTCTCTATAACATCCACCTAGCAACCAGGTGGTGATTACACATATCAGAAAGTGGAAAACTTTGCTTGTTAATGGGTTCAGCTTCGAAAAAGGAGAGGGAAGAGAATGGATGGTCAAGTTGGTCATAACAAAAGGCTTACTTCTCCTGAATCTGAAATTGTAGACAAGAAGGGAAAAGATAATAAGGAGAAATCAAACAAATACAAAAGGTATGGTCTTGTGTTGTTTCAAGAGTTACCAGATTATATGAAGGACAATGACTTCATACCTGGCTACTACAGAGCCAACTGGCCTCCCAAAGAAGCTCTTTTTGGCATTTTTCCCTGGCACAATGAAACCCTCAACGTTTGAACGTAAGTGAAAGTTCTTCTGCTGACAAACTTTAACGAACTTGAAGTAAAGTTATCTGACTGTACATGTGAGCAGGCATTTGGTTGGTTTCTTGCTATTTCTGGGATTGACTGTAACGAACATAATGCAAGTACCTCATTAAAACCAGGCAGTAGGCATGCATCGTCGTAGAGAACGATCTCGAAGCATTTTTGGTTTGTCTCAAGAGACCTATAATAACAAAGTTTTAGAGAGACCTCGGATGAAAGATTGTGCACCAAATGTAGCACCATAGATAAGGGTGATACACTCACGTCTCTGGCCATCACCGAGACCAAGGGTTGGGTAGATGGGCAAGAGCATATAGTGGGTAGGGTTAAACCTTTTTAAATGGACCATACATAATCATGAGAATAAAAACTTACACCTCAGGCTTTGGATCTCCTTGGCTTGTTTACCAGGTTTGTTTTTTTTGGAGAACAAAGAATCAACCCTTTCTGTTGTGAGATAGCAGAGTCTTGCGTCTTCTGAGTACTCTGACTATGGAATTAACTGATAACTTACATATCCCAAATTGTTTCTCAAATTCATCTGATAGAGGAATTGATAATAGTCGTATACAAATCCCATGCCTGTAATTCGAAGCTTAACGCAAACTGCATCAGAATGTATATTTCTTTTACATAGTAACTCATTACTCATAGAATACAAAAAAACATGATTTCCATTCTTCTACTTGGAACAAATTTGGCTACTTGTATGATAAAAATCCAGGGACTGGTGGCGATTATGTTGAAAATGATCTATAGGTCTATTAATATGTTACAGGTCAATTCTTACTAATACAGAGACAAACAATTCTAATCATTCAAAGATTTCTTTTGGTTGAGTGTTTTTATGTTAGATAGACAGAAACATATTTTCCTTAATGGCCTATGTTATCATTTATGTCATCTAATTAATGCCAAATTTACTTCCGGACTCCACCAAACTCCTTGATTTGAAGCAGATAACTCCTCAAAAAATGGACTCTTCGCTGCCCGAAAAGTCCATTGCACAACCTCTACTCCATCCAAATAAGTGAAATGGAGAATGGTAATAGCTTTTACATGGCAGATCATCATCCCCACGAACTATTCCAATGAAAGCTCTTAAATTTACTTTTCAACGAATGGAAAAAGAGACACATAATTAATTTACATTAATGAAGATTGATTGAAATCACCTCCTCGTTAAAATTTTAAGTACAACTGAGAAATATGTTCCTAGAGAAGATAAGTAATCCCAAATTTAGATAAAAATGAAAGATGATCCACCAAAAAGTAATAGCATGATGTGATCATCAACTCGATAAAGTAGAACCATGCTTGTCGCCAGTAAGGATTTATATACAAAATTGAAACTATTCCCAACAACATAGCAGTGAAAGCAACCCAAAAGCTTATCTGGAAAATCTCCATATCTATGAAACCATCATTAATATCATCTGTCGAACTCTCCTTCGATTCTGTTGGAGTGCAATTCTTGGGCAGCGGTAATCCACACAAAAAAGGATTTCCTCGGTAGCTACTTTCTTCAAAAGTGGCAAACTGTTCGACTCTTTCTGGTGTTTTACCAGAAATATTGTTGTAAGCGACGCTGAACACTTCTAAAGATTTTAACTGAACCAATTGAGGAGGAAATATTCCACTCAAGCGATTGTAGGACAGGTCCAAACTCTCCACTGCTGTCATATTCGAAAATGATAATGGAATATGTCCCATCAGATTGTTACGAGATAAGTTCAACGTCTTCATACCTTCTTTGTTTCCAATTTCAAAAGGGATTAAAGACGACAAGTTGTTACTGGAAAGATCTAATCCAATGAAACCAATCTCATATATACGTCCTGTATCGTACTGGTAGGTGTTTCCTTTTTCTACGAATTCAAGAAATTCATCAGAGAAAGTGGAATAACCATCCCCAGGAGGAGTTTTAAAAGTATCGTTTTTGAGTGAGAGAGTGTCAAACCTATTATGAGAAAGATCAACGAACTTCAATTTATTCATCATCTTCCATAGATAAATAGGTATTTCACCTTCCAAATTGTTATGATTTAGTAGAACAAACATCAACTCGCCCAAATTCTTGATTGAGTTCGGTATGCTACCAGTTAAGAAATTATGGCTCAGATCTAGTATGGCCACACTAGAGTTAGGAAGGATATCGGGAAAAGGTCCTTCAAGTCTGTTATGGGATAAATAGATGTGTTCGGCTTGTAGAGGTATGAATATTGAGGGCAGGCTTCCAAAAAGGTTGTTATTTGACAGATTCAACAATTCAAGAGATGACATATTCCCAATCCACTCTGGTATCTTGCCAAATAATTTATTGTGATACATGTCTAATAAAAATAAGATAGAACAATTAGACAAGCTATTCGGAATCTTTCCAATGAAATCATTTCTTTCCAAGTGTAATTCGTATAGCATTGGAAAATACCTTCCAATCTCTTCAGGAATGTGGCCATAAAATTGATTGTTGGAAATGTCCAAGTAGTACAACTTTGAGTGAGGATAAATTGGCAAATGCAACGCTCCTGAAAGAGAACAATTACCTAAATAAAGACTTCCCAAATTCGTATTGTTGTCTAGTAACCAACTTGGAAACCCAACTCCCCTCATTTGAATACCAGAAAGATCGAGATATCTCAAATCATACTGATGGTGTAGAAATATGGGAAATGAAACCCCTCTTTCTCCATATGTAGAGAACAATATAAGTTCTTGTAGTTGAAACTTAGGAGTCAAACTATTATCAACCCCATCATTTTCTAGGTACATCTTGTTCACATCAGCATATAAATACTTGAGTCTAGAATGATTGAAAAATGGAGAAAGTGATATTGGAATTTGAAACTGATTATCATTAATAAGTAGATATTCAATGGATGTGAGACTCTTCAAGGGAGATGCAGATATACTTCCAGTGAAGTAATTAGAGGACAAGCCCAAATACTGAAGAAGTGTCAAATTCGCCAAACAAGGAGGCAAGATGCCACTCATATTATTGCCTCTTAGATCAAGCCTTCGTAGATTCTTCATCTTGCATAATTCTAAAAATAAATTGAGAAAACGTTAGAGAATGGAGAGAAAAATAATAATTCCTCAAATTTTAAATTAACTCATAAAAAAGATGCTATCAATCCTGCCTGTGAGTTCACAACTACTCAATAATAAACTTTTAAGTGAAGTAATATTTGCAACAGAGTTGAGAAAACATATAAAAATCACTCAACAAAAGATAATATAGTCAATTATTAATTATTTTAAGGATTTTTAAAAATTACATTTATAAATCATTAATTATGATTTTAAGTCTTCTAAGTACTTTTAAGTACTTCTAACATTACATATTTTGCAACTTTAAGTGATAATTCAACTAGTTATTGACAAATTAAAGAAAAAATTACTCATGTATTTGATACAACAACAATTACTACTTACGCTAAATGTTGAGACTCTTCAAGAGAGATTCAGAGATATTTCCAGCGAAGTAATTGAAGGACAGGTCCAAATATTGAAGATGTGTCAAATTAGTCAAACAAAGAGGCAAGGTGCCACTCATTCTATTGCTTCCTAGATCAAGCCTTCTAAGATTCTTTAATTTGCATAATTCTATAAATAAATTGAAAGAACGTTAGAGAGTAGAGAGAATAATAACTTGTATATAAATCATTAATTAACTCATTAAAAATGTACCATCAATGCTGCTTGTGAGTTCACAACTATTCAATATTAAACTTTCAAGTGAAGTAATATTTGCAACAGAGTTGAGGAAACTTACAAAAATCACACAACAAAAAGATAATATAGTCAATTATTAATTATTTTAAGGATTTTTTAAAAATAACTTGTTTATAAATCATTAATTATGATTTTAAGTACTTCTAAACATTACATATTTTGCAACTTTAAATGATAATTCAACTAATTATTAACAAATTAAAGCAAAAATTACTCATGTATTTGATACAAAAGGAGTTACTACTTACTTTGATTGTTGCGTGTCTCATAATGGATACGCTCTAAGGATAAGAGCCTCAAAGATCGAAGTCCTCCAAGCGACAGGAGGATGTTTTCGTCCATGCCAGAATTATCCAAAAACAGCTCTTCCAATTTATTTAGACCATCTTAAATTGCATAATAAATTTCAAGACAAAAAGAAAATAATTTAGCAACTGCATAATAAAAAGTAAATGTTTAATTATAAACATTAGTTACCTTGTGGAAATAATACCCCTTTGAAATTATTCTCTTCCAAATGAAGAGACTTAAGGTTTTCGAATGCTTTTAATGATTGTAGTTCAAAGCTGCTTCCGTTACGAAGCCCACCAGAAAGCCGAAGGATGCTTATGTTGCTTGAACTTTGGATATCTATCACCAATAAATAAACAACGTAACATAGACAAAGTATTATTATCATAATGTTTTAACCATTGAAAATTAGTTTTAATCCACTAGTTCCTTAGTATAGTTGTTTCATTTCTCTTATCATTTTACTCTTGTAATTCCCTTGACTTTTGTAATATATATTTTTTAATTTTTTGAAAAAATAATAAAGAATAAAATCTAAAGAATTGAAAATAAAATTAATAAAAAAAATATTTAAATTTTGTCTAAATTTATACCTTCAGAGGAAACAAACTTCTCAATATTGTTGTCGCTTAAGTCTAACATCTCCAAGTTGGTTATGTTCACCAAATCTAGTAAATAATAGAAAGAAGTTATTAAATATATATCATAATAATTATGTATTATAATTTATTTTTATAAATTAGGCATTAAAATATAAAAACTACTTTCTTATTTGGAATTAATTAATGATAAAATATTAATTAATAATCTATAAGAAAAGGAAAAAGAAATATGTACCTTTCGTATAAATTGATCCATTCAATTTATTAGAACCTAATGACAAACTTTTAAGGGAATGAAATCCTTGAAACATTGATAAAACATTATTAGTCAAACCATTGGCATCCAAATAAAGAGCCTCCAAATTGCTCAACCTTTGCAATCCTTCAAAGCCTACAGTACTTACATGTTAGAACTTGCTTAATAAAACAAAATAAGTTGAATTAAATTGGCAAGACATGACAATTCGTCCAATATATATTTATATAAGAGGGTAAATGAGAAAACGGTATTTAACAGAAATAGAAACAACCTTCTTTCTCTACACAACAAACAATGTTGTTGGCTCTCAAATCAAGACTAGTGAGTTGTTGAAAAATTGAGGCATTGAAGTTCCATTCTCCTAAACTGTAATCTCTAAAACCCAAAAGATCTAGCTCATTGACTTGCCCTGTTGTGACGTCGCACTCAACTCCGAACCAATTACAGCAGTCGATATTCATATCCCATAAAGGCCAAAATGTGGCGTTTGGGTAATTGAAGGAATGTTGGAGCTGCAAAAGAGCAGCTCTCTCCTCCTCCAAACAACCATGGGAGCCCCACCATTGTAATAGTAATAGTAATACTATCATAATACTCGCGTTTTTTTGTAACCTCATATGGTATTCTGCTCTCGCCATTTCGAATAGTGCTCTTGTTGCTTATTGAGCAAATGATGAAGTGCCACAAGCATTTTATAGCACCATACTAATTATGACGGTGACCCACCTTCGTCCTCGCTCACATCGTTTCCGGTAAAAATTTCCTTCCTACGTTTCCCTCACCCTCCTTCTTCCTCAATCTCCCGCCATCTGTGCCTACGAAGATGACGCCACCGCCTCCTTCTCCACTTCCGGCACGGTTTTGGGAGGGTCCCGTGGGAAGGCCGCCAGGTCAGGAAGCGGACTGGGTGAGTTCGGGATCTCCGCGTCTCATAACACCTTCAAGGCCAGCAGCGGCTCAAAAGGCAGTAACAAGTTCAACGAGTGAGCAAGCTCCAAGCAAGCCAACCGTGATAGTGATTTTTTCCCTTAATATCAAACACTGCCGTATTAGGGATTAGATAACTCAACTTAATTTGTTTTTATTTCATCTAATTGTTAAGTTAAATCTTCTTAGGGTTAACTAATCTCTTAACTTAAGAAAATAATTAGTTACATTAATTAATCAAGTTAATTGACATTAGGATTAATTAAAAAGGGTGGATTTCATAGTTATAAAATAAATAAAATTTTAATAACTTTTTAAAAATTAAATCCCACCTTACCATTTTGAGCTCGAAATAAAAATTAATAAAAAGTGTCACGCTATTAATCCATTAGCATTTCTGTTATAGCAAGGTAAAATTTCATTTTTATTGTTTTCTAAAAAATGTTATGGTTGAAGAATTATATGATCATAATTAAAATTTTTTCTTATTTTCATTAAAAAAAAGTTAAAAATCAATTTAATTTAGTTATATACTTCTTAAATATATTACATAAAATACATAATATTAGCTTCTTAAAATTTGATAAGTTATGAATGTATTATTAAATTGTATAATCTTAAAATTATGTTACTAATATAAATAAAATAAGTATCTTGTTATATTATTAAAAAATAAATTGATAAATATCTTAAAAATTAAAAAACCATCTCAAAGTTGTTAAAAAATATAAACTAATTATTCAAGAATATATTAATGGTTATATAGTCTGTGGCAAACAAATCATAATCTAACCAAAACTTGTTATATGGATCAAAAAGAGTTGTCATTTTACAAGTTGCAGTGTTGAACAAGTTGGTACCATGACTTGGTAGCTTCTCTTTTGATATATACATGTTCTGATACTGATCTTTCTACCTGCGTGTTTGGACACTTCATGGACAATAATTCATCCCTACATTATGGGATCATCATAACTCCCAAGCCCCAAGTGGTCCAACCGTGTTTGCTCTTCCAATAACCCCACTTGACTTCTTGAACCTCCTCATTCTACAAGTTATCTTGAGAAGAAATTTCAAAGTCTTGAAGTATACTTCATGTCTTGATTCTTAATTCCTATTTTATATTTTCTTAAAATATCATTACTCGTGAAAGTGTTTTAATATATTAATTACTTTATTTTATAAAATTATCTGAGAGTCACGTTGTACCTCAACATAATTTCTTATCAAGGATCAAAACATATATTTTTAATAAAAATATTACATGAAAATGAAAAGCACGAACGCAGCTGGCTACGGAGTTGCTGGAGAAAAGTTCAATATTCAGATAACCTGTTATTTCCCGACTTGAGTTACAAATTTAAATTACATTTTTTTAATCAGGCGCTTTCATTTTAATTTTTAGTTTTCTATTTAGTTTTTAAATTTAGTAAAAAATATATTTATTTAAATTTTTAGTTTCTGTTTTGATTTTGGTTTCTTCCGATTTTCAAAAATTATGAAAACTATAAAAAATAGTTTTTATTTTTTGTTTTTGTTTTTTTCATAATCTGATTTACTATCATTTAAATATATATTATTTAATTTTTAAATTTTATTGAAATTATGAATAAATTAATTCACCATTATATATATAACAATTAAAATTAATTATCAATAAAAATTATGATTAATTTTATTTTTAA
>JANZLX010000007.1:28262802-28281879 GCA_025531955.1 Erythroxylum orinocense | reverse complement strand
TATTTTTAAGTTTTATCTAATATGTAATTATTATCTAATATTAATAATCAAATATTTTTATTAAAAAATTAAAAACTAAAAACTAAAAACTAAAACTAAAAACTAAAAAATAATTGTTCGATGACTACAATTATTGAAAAATTGAGTGATCAAGCATAGTATCGCTCTGTTTTCAATGATTGTAGTGTGAGACGCTGAACTTGCTATAGGGAAACAAAATACTTTAGTATACGTACTAGTTGGTGCATTGTGATTTATTCTCTGAATTCTAGTTTTATTTTTTTGAGTTAATTTTCCCTCATCAATGTCAATATTTTCTTAGCTAGTGATGAACCCTTTGGCTTTTCTTGATAACTTGCAGAAATAATAAGATTTATTGCTTCTCTCACTGTCCCGATTTCCTGGTTTATGCGCGTATGTGGTTTATACCATTTTCTCTATGTCGAGCTTTTTAAGTTCCTTCTACTTTCACGATTCTAATCCTTTTACTTCTATTTCTTTTGTTTTTTGTTTTATTTTTCCTTGTTCATTCTGGATTATGGAGCCAAAGATGGATTTTGGAATTGTTAGTAGATACTGCTCTAGTTGATGAAGCAATTGAAGATGGTGCTGCTTCAGTTCCTATTAGCTTTGATAAAACAGAGGATGCCCAATGCATCATTGACATCATGGATCATCTTTTAGCATGTCAGGTCCTTTGTAATAAGTTCATATCGTTCTTACCAGCTATTCATTATGCTGCTCATTATGAAATGCTGGACTCCCAGTGACCCCTCAAGGTATTTGGGTAAGATTACTCTGGCTTCCTGTCTCAAGAAATGCAAACTATTTAGCGAAAATACAACTTTAACCTTAATATTTTGAAGTATTTAAATTGAATCTTAATATTTTTAAAACATTCGTAACAAACCCTAAATAAATGAAAATTTTGATGGAGTTAATTCTTCGCCAATTAAATGCTTGTGGTATTATTTTATATTTTTAAAATAAAAAACAAGTCTCGTTGTCACATAATTAACTTTTTTACATTAATTAAAAAATGGATCTCAATGTCACGTGACAGTGAGGTCAACTGTTATACATTTCACATAGTAAGTCTCGTTTGTCAGATGACAATAGGACTTATTTTTATTTAAAAATAAAATTAATATTACCTTATTGTCGTGATAGTTAACTGATGAGAAGTTAGCATTGTTAAATTTTTTATTCACTTAAGATCTGTTTTGAATGTTTTGAAAATGTTAAAAAATATTAGGGTCTATTATCTGTTCTATTATAAATATTGTGGTTCAAAATGCACTTTTAGCTAATATTTTTTAAAATATTTCAAAGCATTAAAATTCCATGTAAATTGAATTCGTTTAAACTGTTGGTTTATTTAAAAATAAACTTTTTGGTGGTTATGTAAAGTTTCAGACTTCTTTTAAGTATTTGAGAATTTTAGGTGTGCTAGATTTAATTCTCCATGTAATGATGAAAATTGAATTTATTTAAAATGTTCATTTTAAGATTCACAATGTCAAATTAACATTGGTCTCTTAAGAGAAGTATAACCTTAAAATGTTAAACTTTAATTTAAATTTAAATTTTAATCATATTTGAATATTCAATTTTAAATTTGAAACCAATTAAATATAGTATAATATATTTATTTCAAGTTAAACTAATCCAATTTTTTATTATTAGTTAAATTAAAAATTATCAAATTCAACTCAATCCGATTAACTAATTTATTATTTCTAGATCAAATTAAAGAAATATTAACTTATAGTTGTTAAATAAAAAATTGTATATTTTTTGTTTTCAATATCGATGACCATTAATTGCCCTTATATACATGTATGTGTGTACGTGTGTGAAAGAAATGATAAGTCAACTTTAATCAATGAGGTCAAACTTGAGTTAATCAAGTTCAAACTTGAGAGAATTTTCCGTGTTCGTTTCAAATCGTTTTATTATTAATTAATAATAATGTAACAATTCTATTTACAGAAGAACGCACTACACCTGAGTCTACCAAAAAAGGTCTCTTTATTATATAGGGATAAAATTGCCTATTAATAGACTCTCCTAAATCTTATATTTAATGAAACTCACACTGTATATTGTTGTTGTTGTTGTTTTGTAAAAGAAGATTTTTTATGAATATTATATTATTATTATTTATTTTTATGAAAATAATATCTAGTGAATTAAAATCCCAAATAATAAAAACTTTTTAAATATAAATCATCATAATTAAAATTTGTATGTTTTTGGATGAAACAGGCACTCCACTTTGGAGGCACGTACCATGTTTGCGTAATGCATGTGGATCAAGACACACTTGGTAAAAGCCTAGAGGACTACGTGCCCAAGACAAAGCATAATAATAAGAACATCTTCAAAAAACGCTGTGTCGTATCTTCTTCTTCTTCTTCTTATTCAGCCATCACTAATCGCATTAGCTACGTAAACATTTACCTTTCTGATGACTCTCCAAGTTATAGCTCCAGTTCAGACTACAGCAGAATCATGAAGATGAAGGTTAGATATTTATCTATAAGTAGTATTTTTATTTTTATTTTAAAATATATTTTTTATAAAATAAAAATTTTAAATAAAAACTAAAAAAAATCGAAAACTAAAAATCAAAAGAGGAAAAAGTATAAATTTCTTTTTTTTTGAAAAATTATCATGACAACCACAAAGGTAAGTTTTGAAATAATTGGTAAAGTTGCTCTTTTGTAACTTTTGTAACTATAAGGTTACAAGTTTAAATAAAGATGTCTTTAGTGGCTTATCAAGAACCGACAGCCATTGAAAGACTCCAAAAAGAGCTTCAAAGGATCAAAACCAGTGATCCTTCAATCTTATCTGGAAATGGAATTGAAGAGAATTCACTCATCTACACTAGCAAGACTAATCCGTACGCATCTCAAAACAAAATCGGTCTCGGAATCATCCTGCTTCCTCCTAAATACCCGTCTGTCTAGTGGTTGTGCGCAAACAGAATCGCAAGTGTTGAATCCTTTGAAATATTTTCAAATTCACTATTCAAATTTTAAATTTATCAATTTATAATTTATTTGTTTTTATTTATGTTTTCAGCTTTTAATTTTGATTTTTAATATAGTAAAAAATTTGTTTGTTTGAAATTTTTATTTCTGTTTTTAGTTCTGATTTTTAAAATTTATGAAAACTGACAAAAGTATTTATGGGGAGACATAGAGTCTAATGATATATTTAGAGGGTAGTTATGTCTTTTGTGTTCTTATAGGTATATAAATACGTATTACTCTTTTAGTGTACTTATGTCAAAAACATTCACGATGAAATAAAATTCTAGCCGCCCGTAGACGTAGCAAAAAAAATATTGATGAACCACATAAATCTGCGTGTGTTTGTATTTCCACACTTGTTCTTTGATTGTTGTAATTGATTGTTCATGACAGTTTCTTATTTTTTATTTTTGTTTTTAATCAAATTTACTATAAATTAAATAAATGTTTAATTATTAATAAAAGTTATGAATAATTTAATTTAATGCTATATTTAATTAATTAAAATAAAATATTAATGATTTATTTTTATTTTTTGCAATTAAATTAAATCAAATCAAATCAAATCAATAATATAATTAAATTTAAAATATTTTCAAAATATATAAAATTCAAGTAAAATTTTGATTTAACAATTAAAATATATTTAACTAAATATTAATTTATAAATAAAATTTAAAATTTAATTTATTTATTTAATAAATAAATTTTATTAATAAATATTATATAAAAGATTAAAATAAAATTAAAATTTTAAAAAGTGTTATAATGTGATTATTTTGACATAATTTTTATAATAAATGTCATTAAATGATTCGGTATAAAATTTTAATTTTGATAATTCTTTTAAATTTAAATAATAAAATTCTTTTAAATGTAATTTAATAATATAAAATATTTTTTAGTTTTTTTAAATAAATAGAATCACATAATTAATTTATATATTTAAGTAAAAAAAACTTGGATATGTAAAATATTAGAACCAAAAAGCCCAAAACAGTGGCAAAGTTAAAACTCATGACAAAACACAAGTAGGAAGAGGAAAGGCAATGAAAGGAAATTCCCATCCCATACCCATGTTCTATATTAACACACTACCAAATCAACTAGTTTAGCTGAATGTTTTGCACACTCTGAAATTCATAATCAATCGGTGAAGAATTTTGTAATCGATCGATGGGCAGCTGCGACGGCTGCGGTGGAGGAGACGAGCAATTGAAGAGAATGGCTGAGTTGAGAAAAACCCTAAAAGAAGGGGAGAGGATTTTGGCGCCTACCCGACGACCCGACGGTACGCTCCGTAAACCCATCCGCATTCGGGCGGGTTATGTCCCTCAAGACGAAGTCGCCATTTACCAATCCAAAGGTGCTCTGGTATGCTTCCTTCTTTTCGTTTTACACATACTTATGTATGCAAGGTTTTTATTTTTTATTTTTTATATGTAATATGTGTTGGATATGGAGGTTTTTGAGTTTGATTTTCTATTTGGTGTGGAGGATTATTATAAAACCAACGTGGGGGCTCTCTTTGCTGCAGTTGAAAAAGGGGATGTCATCTTCACAGGAGATGGTGCCTCGAGGGTACGACCCTGTTCTTGATGCAAAACCAAAGACTAAGTCCGCCAAGAGGAACGAAAGGGAGAAGGAGAAACGGCTACAGGTATGTGCGGCTTGCTTGTTCATTAAATTTCATCTTCTCTGTCAACGTCTATATCAACTATAGAAGTCCACAACTCTATCAAGTTCTTACTCTAACCTGTGATAGTTCAAAAATTTAAGATATTAAAATCCACTTCTAATGGTCCTACAGGCAACCACCTAAGTTTTAGCCAGCTACATTGGTCACTTCTGGTTTGGATTGCTATGGCTTGGGATTTAGGGAAAATGAAACTTTAGGTTTTGCAAAGGTGGATAAATGTGCTTGGGGTTTCCAAAGGCTCTAGGGTTATGAGGTTTACAAGTTTTTCAGATAGAAAGTGATATAGATAATTTTTAAAATTTTCTGAGAAGTGCTGATTGATATTATTGCTGAATTATGACGAGACCATGGAATTATCTATCTGATAATGATAACATTATTGAGAAGAGATAACCGTGGCTTAATCTTATGATACAATCACTTGATGGTCAATTATCTCAAATATACTGCTGTAATTATGGATATATTCTTGCTGATTGTATACTGATCGTTGATACCTA
Source organism: Erythroxylum orinocense (assembly GCA_025531955.1). Taxonomy (NCBI): domain Eukaryota; kingdom Viridiplantae; phylum Streptophyta; class Magnoliopsida; order Malpighiales; family Erythroxylaceae; genus Erythroxylum; species Erythroxylum orinocense. Next base: position 28,276,639 of record JANZLX010000007.1, on the reverse strand, counting down.
TAAGTGTATATAAATTGCATTACCTCAATAAAACAAGATGAGACTTTCTATTCTATCCTATCTTTACATGGTATCAGAGACATTCTCCTCTAACGAGATTTTTTTTTAGATCCATGACTGGCAAAAACCCACCAGCTTCTCCTACAATATCTTCAGGAACAAGCCAAATAGTCAACACAACACCTGTTGCCCTTAGCACAGGTAACATTCTCCAACCAAACCAACTAGTCTCCTTTAACCCAAGCTCTCAACTTCCACTAAAACTCACGGAGCAACCAATTATTCCACTTGGCAAGCCCAAGTTAGCACCTTATTGCTTGGCTATGATCTCCTTGGCTACATTGACGATACCGAATCCTGTCCCTCTCAATTTCTTGACACTGAACAAAATACCATCAATTCCGCTTACAAGCTTTGGATCAGACAAGACAGCCTTGTTAGAAACGCTATAATGGCTTCAGTTGATCAAACCATTGCCCCTCTAATTACTCATGTCCAAACTTCATATCAAGCCTGGGACACTCTCCGCATCACATATGCAAACAAATCCCAATCTAGAATCTACAGCCTTCAGGAAATTCTGTCCACCCTTCGCCGTGAAAGTAAGTGATGCAGGAGCAGTTAGTTTAGATTCCTAGTCGATATTGGATTTATTACTATTTAGTACATCTTAAGTTATTTGGATTCCTAGTTATCATAGGATTAGCATATTACTTCGTAACTTTTCCTATTAGGACTTCTTAATTAGTATTTCCTATTAGGACTTCTTAATTAGTATTTCCTTTTACTATTAGGAGTTGTCCTATACTAGTATAAATAGACATCCTATGCTTGAATTTTTAGTATGTCTTTTATCAATCAAGTAATGTTATGCTTTCAGAGGTTTTTCTACAAACCCTAAGCCCTATTTTCAAGTTCCAGCTACAATCTGCATCAATTATAGCCTATTCTATTCTACTTATCTTTGTTTTTCCTTCCCCCACTACATCAATAAGCCAGTTGCAAAATATCTTTATGAGATAAAGAGTATCGCTGATTACCTAGCTGGAAGTGGATCACCAATCAACAATGAAGAGTTGGTTATCAAAGTCTTAACAGGCCTTGGTCTTGAATACAAAGAAATTTCAGCGGCAATTAGGGCCCGTGATAATCCAATATCGTTTGTTGAACTCTATGACAAATTACTAGCACATGAGATCTTTCTAAAGCATGCTGAGACAAATAGAGAGATGCCTACAATCATGGCTCAATTCAACCAGAGAGGCAACTTGGTAACAACAATCGAAATCGTGGCAATTATAATTGCTTCACTCAAGCACCAAATCATGTCTATTCAAATGAGCAATCCAATGGCAACAACAATGGTAATAAAGGCAATTCAAACTCTCGGCAAAATGGACAAGCTAAGATCCAATGTCAACTGTGTGACAAAATTGGCCATGTGGCCAATGTCGATCAAAGGGGCATAATCACCTTGAAGCCAGGCCAATTTTGTTGCTAAAAATAACAACACATCAAGTCCTTGGGTGGTTGACTCCGGTGCTACGCATCACATGACAGACAATCCAAATAATTTGACTTTTGCATCAAAATTCACAGGCAACGATGATATTATCATCGGTGATAATAATGGTATCCCTATCACACACATAGGAAACAAATCTATAAATTATCAACTCATGCTTAATCAAGTCCTTTGTTCTCCTATGATTCGTTGTCATTTAATTTCATTTAGTAAATTTTGTCGTGAAAATCAAACTTCCATTGAATTTTTCCTTACTTTTTTTATGTGAAGGATTTACGCACAAGGGCAGTACTTCTTTGGGGCAAGAGCAAGGGTGATCTTTATGAGTGATCGATTCCGAGTGACAATGTAGCGTGCTCTACATCCACTTCCATTGTCAACTTTGCCTTAGTCAAACTTTCATCCTATCGTCTTTGGCACTCTCGTTTAGGTCATCCGCAACCTCGAGTCACAAAATGTTTTATTTCCTATTTTAATTTGCCAGTGTCCTCTTATAGTTCCTTTACTTTTTGTAATTCATGCTATGTAATAAGAGTCACTGACTTCCCTTTGGTGACAACTCTATTCACAGTTCTCGACCTCTTGAGTTCATCTATTCTAATGTTTGGGGTCCTGCACCTATCTTTACACTATCTCCTACTGTCGTGCAGCTTGTAAGTTTGTTAAGTCTGGAACGTTTCCATCTCCGATGATAAAGCTCAGCTTCCCGCATCCTCCAATGGTGAGTTTCATAGCTTGAGCCCACTCCCGATAGTTTGTTCCATTCAGTTTATCAGAAACAATGATAACTGAAACTCCTTCAAGACCAGAGGTTGTTGATGACTGACCTCTAATCTGGTTTGGGTTTGGGTTTGTCGTGGAAGATCCCTCAAGATTGGAAGTCATTTCTTGACTTGCCGGGGTTGTCTCTTCGGTTTCACTCTCTCTTCCACATAGCTCCGGTACCATGTGAATCAGAGCTAATTTACTCTATATCTCTTTATGAGAAATTGCAGTACATATATACATGAATAGGATTTACAGAACATAAAATACTGCTATCTAATCTAAAATATCTGATTACGGTCAGATCATAATGTTATGAGATAATACATATCTTGACCACAATTACTTATGAATTATCGTCTTTATTTACAGGCAACATGGCACAAGGGTCATTCATTGTCGCAAACAGTTTTTTCATGTATGTATCTTCTGCGGCCCAAGAGGACATCATCACATGCCTTATCACATTCTTATTGCAAAATCATTCGTGCAACCTGCAAGGGTGTTGTTTCAGTTGTTTTTTATGCTCATACACATGAAGTAAAGCGTTCTAATCACTCTTTTGGCCTCTGTTTATGTTAGATTCTTTAATTCAACTCTTTTCGAACTCCAATTGTAAGGTTGATTTATTGATGTAAAATCTTGGTTATAACTCCATTGCAAATAAGATAGCCGTGCTTTAAACTTTTTCTAAGTTAGCATTTGCTTTTATGCGATGCATTATATTTTGGCTTTCCATTTAACTTTTTGGTTGACAGGAAAAAGATCTTTTCACAATGGTTTATGGCCTTCCTCTGAATGGGGATGGAGATGAGAAATGTTTATAATTGTTAAATGGTGTTGAACAAAATATATCTCGTCAATTGCGTGCTTGTAAAACATCGCCAACCAAACGAATAGTAACATAAGGTATTTTATTTTCGCACTTTTATCTTTGAAATAGCGTGAATATGAAAGATGTTGAAACAAGAAGCATAAGCATATCACTAATGATCGGTAAAATTAAAGCGATGACTTTAGTTGACTGACTTTGTAAATGATGAACAGAAATTAATTCTGTTAAGGGATCCCAAAATCTCTTTTCTCAATATCCTATGAAGGAGCGCTTCAGTGGTTCTCAAATTCATCTTATAGAGGAATTGATCATAGCTGTTCACAAATCCCATGCCTGTAATTCGAAGCTTAATGCAAAACTACATCAGAATGTATATTTCTTTTACATAGTAACTCATAGAATACAAAAAAAACATGATTTCCATTCTTCTACTTGGAACAAATTTGGCTACTTGTATGATAAAAATCCAAGGAATGGTGGAGATTCTGCTGAAAATGATATATAGGTTTGTTAATATGTTGCTGGTCAATTCTTACTAATGCATAGACAAACAATTCTAATTATTCAAAAGATTTCTTTTGGTTGAGTGTTTTTATGTTAGATAGAAAAAAACATATTTTCCTTATGGCCTATGTTGCCTTTTATGTCACCTAACTAATGCCAAATCTGTTTCAGGACTCCACCAAACTCTTTGATTTGAAGCAGATAACTGCTCAAAAAATGGACTCTTCGTTGCTCGAAAAGTCCATTGCACAACCTCTACTCCATCTAAGGCATTTCATAAGTGAAATGGAGAATGGTAATAGCCTTTACATGGCACATCATCATCCCCACGAACTAGTGAAAGCTCTTAAATTCATGATGTGTTTAATCAATGCTTGGGGTCATCCACTTTTCTAGTCTTTCTGCTAACTCCTAATTAACCATTTATGAAACTGCAGATTAAGATTTTCAATTAACTCTTCGAGGAATGGAAAAAGAGATACATAATTAATTTACATTAATGAAGATTGATCGAAATTACATCTTGATTAAAATTTAAGTACAACTAAAAAACATGTTCCTAGAGAAGATAAGTAATATCAATTTTAGATAAATATGGAAGATGATCCACCAAAAAGTAGTAGCATGATGTGATCATCAACTCATTAAAGTAGAACCATGCTTGTCGCCAGTGAGGATTTATATACAAACTCGAAGCTATTCCCATCAACATAATGGTGAAAGTAACCCAAAAGGTTACCTGGAAAATCTCCATATCTATGAAACCATCATTAATATCACTTATCGTACTCTCCTTTGTTGTTGGCAATTTTGTTGGAGTGCAATTCTTGGGCAGTGGTAATCCACACAAAAAAGGATTTCCTCGGTAGCTACTTTCTTCAAAAGTGGCAAACTGTCGAACTCTTTCCGGCGTCTTACCAGAAATATTGTTGTAAGCGACACTGAACACTTCTAAAAATTTTAACTGAACCAATTGAGGAGGAAAATTTCCACTCAAGTGGTTGTAGGATAGGTCCAAACTCTCCACTGCTGTCATATTTGAAAATGATAATGGAATATGTCCTATCAAATTGTTACGAGATAAGTTCAACATCTTCATACCTTCTTTGTTTCCAATTTCAAAAGGGATTGAACATGACAAGTTGTTACTGGAGAGATCTAATCCAATGAAACCAATGTCATATATACGCCCTGTGCCATACTGGTAAGTGTTTCCTTTTTGTTCCAATTCAAGAAATTCATTATCGTAAGAGACATAACGATCCTCATGAGGATTTTCGAAAGTATCGTTTTTGAGAGAGAGTGTGTCAAACCTATTGTGGGAAAGATCAACGAACTTCAATTCATTCATCAACTTCCATATATAAATAGGTATTTCACCTTCCAAATTGTTATGATTTAGTAGAACCATCGTCAATCCACCCAAATTCTTGATTGAGTTCGGTATGCTACCAGTTAGGCAATTATGACTCAGATCTAGTATGACCACACTAGAGTTAGGAAATACATCGGGAAAAGGTCCTTCAAGTGTGTTATGGGATAAATAGATGTGTGCAGCTTGTGGAGGTATGAAAATTGAGGGTAGGCTTCCAAAAAGGTTATTATTTGACATATCCAACAATAAAAGAGAAGACATATTCCCAATCAACTCTGGTATCTTACCAGATAAGCTATTGGAGCTCAAGTCTAAAAATTGTAAGAGAGAACAATTAGACAAGCTATTCGGAATCTTTCCAATGAAATCATTTCTTTGCAAGTATAAAACATATAGCATTGGCAAATACCTTCCAATCTCTCTAGGAATGTAGCCATAAAATAGATTGTTGGAAATGTCCAAGATGTCCAACTTTGGGTGAGGATGAATTGGCAAATGCAACGTTCCTGAAAGAGAACAATTTCTTAAATAAAGGCTTCCCAAATTCGTATTGTTGTCTAGTAACCAACTTGGAAACCCAGCTCCCCTCATTTGAATACCGAAAAGATTAAGAGATCTTAAATCATACTGATAGTGTAGAAATCTGGGAAATGAAACCCCCCCTTTTCCATATGTAGAGGACAACTTGAGTTCTTGTAGTTGAAACTTAGGAGTCAAATTATTATCAACCCCACTACTTTCTGCGTACATCTCGTTCACATCAGCATATAAATGCTTGAGTTTAGAATGATTGAGAAATGGAGAAAGTGATATTGGAATTTGAAACTGATTATCATAAAGACATAGATACTCAATGGATGTAAGACTCTTCAAGGGAGATGTAGATATATTTCCAGTGAAGTGATTAGAGGATAGGTCCAAATACTGAAGAAGTGTCAAATTCACCAAATAAGAAGGCAAGGTGCCAATAAGATTATTGCCTCCTAGATCAAGGCTTCGAAGATTCTTCAACTTGCATAATTCTGAAAAAAAATATAGAGAACATTAGAGTAGAGAGCAAAATAATAATTCCTCAAATTTTAAATTAACTCACAAAAAAGATACCATCAATGTTGTCTGTAAGTTTACAACAACTCAATAGCAAACTTTCAAGTGAAGTAATATTTGCAACGGAGTTGAGGAAACCTACAAAAATCACACAACAAAAAGATAATATAGTCAATTATTAATTATTTTAAGAATTTTTCAAAAAAAAAAACATGTTTATAAATCATTGATTATGATTTTAAGTACTTTTAAACATTACATATTTTGCAACTTTAAATGATAATTCAACTAACTATTAACAAATTAAAGCAAAAATTACTCATTTATTTGATACAACAACGATTACTACTTACTTTGATTGTTGAGTGTCTCATAGTGGATACCCCCCAAGGATAAGAGCCTTAGAGATCGAAGTGCTCCAAGTGACAGGAGAAAGTTTTTGTCCATGTCAGAACCATCCAAAAACAACTCTTCCAATTTATTTAGATCATCTTAAATTGCGTAACAAATTTCAAGACAAAAAGAAAATTAATTTAACAACTGCATAATAATAAACACATAATAACAAGTAAATATTTAATTATAAATATTAGTTACCTTGTGGGAATAGTACCCCTTTGAAATTATTATCTTCCAAGTGAAGAGACTTGAGGTTTTTGAATGCTTTTAATGATTGTAGATCAAAGCTGCTTCCGTTACAAACCCCATAGGAAAGTCGAAGGATGCTTATTTTGCTTGAATTTTGGATATCTATCACCAATAAATAAACAATGTAACATAGACAAAATATTATTCTCATAAACTTAGCATCAACATGCCCAACATGCCGATGTTTTAACCATTGAAAATTAGTTTTAATCTACTAGTTCTTTGGTATAGTTGTTTCGTTTCTCTTATCATTCTTTGTATTGGATTTCCATTGCCGAAATGAAGTTACTCTTGTAATTCCCTTGACTTTTGTAATATATGTTTTTAAATTTTTTGAAAAATATAATAAAGAGTCAAATCTAAAGAATTGAAAATAAAATTAATAAAAAATATTCAAATTTTGCCTAAATTTATACCTTCAGAAGAAACAAACTTTTCAATATTGTTGTTGCTCAAGTCTAACATCTCCAAGTTGGCTATGTTCACCAAATCTAGTAAATAATAGAAAGAAATTATTAAATATATATCATAATAATTATTTATTATAATTTAATTTTTTATAAATTAGTCATAAAAAATAAAAAACTACTTTGTTATTTGCAATTAATAATATGATAAAATATAAATTAATAATATATAAGAAAAGGAAAAAGAAATATGTACCTTTCATATAAATTGATCCATTCAATTTATTTATACCTAATGACAAATTTTTGAGGGAATGAAATCCTTGAAACATTGATAAAACATTATTAGTCAAACCATTGTCTTCCAAATAAAGGGCCTCCAAATTGCTCAATCTTTGCAATCCTTCGAAGCCTGCAGTACTTCCATGTTAGAACTTGCTTAATAAAACAAATTAAGTTGAATTAAATTTGCAAGATATGACAATATGTCCAATTTAAATAAATAAATAAATAAATATATATATATATATATATATATGTATATATATTTATTTATTTAAAATTGATGGATTGTTTACATATATATAAGAGAGTAAATGAGAAAATGTTATTAGTTTGTGATATTATATAGTATTAACAAAAATAAGAATAACCTTCATTCTCTACGCAGCAAACAATATTGTTGCTCATCAAATTAAGACTTTTGAGTTGTTGAAAGGGAAGGAAAACTGATGCGTTAAAGTTCCATTCTCCTAAGCCCTCGTCTCTAAAATTCGAAAGATATAGTTCATTGAGTCGCCCTGTTGTGACGTCGCACTCAACTCCGTACCATTTACAACAGGAGGTACGCATATCCCATAGAACTGGAGATGTGCCGTTTGGATAATTGAAGGAATGTTGCAGCTGCAAAAGAGCAGCTCTCTCCTCCTCCAAACAACCATGGGAGCTCCACCATTGTAATAGTAATAATAATACTATCATAATACTCACATCTTTTTGTAACCTCACATGGTATTCTACTCTCGCCATTTCTACTGATCGAATAGTGCTCTTGTTGCTTATTGAGCAAATGATGAAGTGGCACAAGCATTTTATAGCACCATACTAATTATGATGGTGACTCACCTTATGTGAAGTTTTTGAACAAATGTTTATACCTTGGTAAAATTTCTTCGGTGGAGCAAAAGCTATCCAAGTTGCAGTGTTTTTCTTAGAAATAAATGCTCTGATAATGAGTGTACGTTTGGATTAGACTTAGAGTTCTTGAGCAATAATTCATCCTAACAAGACCGAAAGTTACAAATTTTTTTCTGAAAAAATCTAATTTAAATTTTTTTTAACTCTTTGTCTAAAGGTTAATTTTGTCCTTAAAATTTAAAAAAATCTGCTAATTAAAATTTTATGCAACTATTGTCTTTACTCTTAATTAATATTATCAATTCTACATAATATCATTTTTCTAAAATAAATTGGTGGTTGGTCCAATTTTTGTGAACCTTGTATTTTATTAAATCCTTATTGCACGAAAACAATAATTTATTTTTAAATAAAATTAACATAAAATTTGTGACGTAAATTTCTCAAATATCTTGTTATATTATGGAACAAAAACTGCTGTCATTTTACAAATTGCATTATTGAACAAGTTGGTACCATGACTTGGTAACTTCTCTTTTGATATATACATGTTCTGATACTGATCTTTCTACCTGTGTGTTTGGATACTTCATCGACAATAATTCATCCCTACATTATGGAATCACTCATTCCCAAGTGGTCCAACCTTGTTTGCTCTTCCAACAGCCCCACTTGACTTCTAGAACCGTATTTCACACCATTGATAGAAGAGTCAAGAAATTTGTTAAGCTTGTCAATACAAGTTAACGACGGTCTAACTATGCAGTCCCATAACGACGGTCTAACTATGCAGTCCAACATTTCCTCCGACGTGAAGAAGGAATGCTCTCCATTCTAAACATTATCTGTTATTTAAAATAACAGATAAAAGACTCAAATTGCTCATAAAAAAATTTATGAATCTTACAGTACACTTGATATTATTGATCTTATGTAATCTTTACTTTTAAATAAATTAGTAGTCATTAAAAATTATTTTTAATAAAACTCGACTTCTAAATAAATTAGTGACCATTAAAAGAAAAAAAACTCGAATTAATCATCAAATTAAGGAATTTCTGATGCTTTAACGTGTGCTTTTGGAAAAGACGTGACAATAGTCCATCCAAGCTAACATTAGCGTTAGCATCAAAGCCTTATGTAGCGATGACTTAAGTTGAGCGACAAATGAAAAATTAAATCTATATAATGAGTTTAGAATAAGCCAATAATAAATTATACCATTTCACAAGTTGATAAGCAAAAAAGAAAACCTTAGTCTAATTAGGAGAAAATAAAGTCTAATTGTCAAAGTCCTCTTAAGTAAAGAAGGAATTCCCTATTCTGCAAATTACAGGAAAAGAAAACAAGTCTTGAAGTATATACTTCACGTCTTGATTTTTAATACATATTATCAGTTTCTCGTGAATTCATAATCAACAAAATTTTTTACACAAAATATCACATAAGTTTTAAATGTCAGTTTTATTAAAACTAATATAAAATTACACAAAATATCACATCTTATGCTTATATAAAAATTAATATAAATTAACAAATGTAATATTAATATAAATTAATAATTCGGGGTGGGGGAGGGGGGAGGAGGGGGTTAGTTCACGCAATTTAAGAAATTAGAAATAACGAAAATCAGAAATTAACAAAAATAATTGGATCTGAAAATTTAAGAGATAAATCTTAGTTTCGGGTCATCGATGTTATCGTATTAAAATGGATCCTTGATATAAAATTCAGTTCATCAATATACATTTATTAGGGGATGTTTTCTCTTAAGTGTAAATGAATAGAAACATGCATTTTAAACATTTTTATTAATCAATAACTTAGATACGATTGTAGGTTCAACTGAATAATAGCGTTAAGAACAAAGAAACCAATAAACAAGATAATACATATACGGCATGCAATTAATCATAACGAATATCTTCTTAGAATTTTCAACTTTAACATAAAGAAGGTAATCCTAATTGCTACTTGTGAGTAACAAAACTGAATGTCATATTTCATTAATCTAGCTATTGAACAAATCAATCCCTAGTTGCCTAGAAATCAATCAATTCAACTAGAAAAAGTAATTCAGAAAATATTTAATGTTCATCAACGACACAAACTTTATTGAAATATCTCACGAATAATAGCGGATAATATGGTTTCGCTCAACCAAGAAAAGAAGTTTCGCTGCTCATAATGGAATTGAAAATAAAAGAAATAACAAAACACATGGTCTCCATCCCTGATCCTTTCATAAAGAATACGAAAATCCCTAGAAGAAAAGTGCAGAAACGAAAACTAGCTATGGTTGTCCAGAAAAACTAGAAGAAGGGTGCAGAAAACATAAAACTATTCTAAAACAAAGGATAATCTAAAGACTGACCAAAAAGAACAGAAAAAGAATGCAAAAACGTAAAACTACTGCTGAAAATCTGCAAAAAAGCTATCCTAAACCAAAGCTGAGTAACTTCCCTCCCCTTTTATGCTTTTTCGATCCTTCTTCTCTCTCTCTTTTCTTGATATTCAATAAATAATGTATCCCCCAATTTCAGGTGGTCGATCCCCTTGATAAGATGGCAATCTGATCTTTAAAGATTGCGAAAATCTCGATTTTGAATCTTGAAAACAAATCTGCAGATTGATTTCATCCTTACACATACCCACGCTTAGTCACTGAATTTGCTGCCAATCTGGAATTTTGGATTTTCTTTGTTTCTTTTGCATCTTTTTTATTCAATTTCATCTCTAAAATATTGAAAATAATATGAGAACATTTAAGAGACAAATCCATCAATTTTGAATAATAATTTCAACATATGAGGGAGATTTATATCCTAAATAAATGCAAAATGACAACTTAACAAATTCTCTCACACCAAACCTTTGCTCGCCCTCGAGCAAACATGTCAAACCACTATATTCCATCAATTCATCTTTCATAAGATTAAGTGCACACAATTCATTAACTTGAGCCAGTAAGACTTAAATTGTAACACATATCATAATCACTTTTCACCGATACAAATAAATAAAGTCAAAATAAAACATCTTTGTTCAAAAGTAAATATGAAATCAAAATGAATTCTTTTCACAAATTTCTCTCTTACACTCAAGTGTTTGAGGTCAAAGTGTTTCTCTCAAATCTCTCTCTAACATATTACACTACTATGGGCTTATAAATTCACCAGTTATCATTCATTCGGATTACATGGGCTAATAAATCATAAGGACTTTATTAAGGGTTATAATGGGGCTAAGTTTAAAAGTAAGGTAAAATTGACAAAGGGTTATTCACAAGCATTCACAAAGTATCAAGTAAAAGGGATACTCAAATTAAAATTATGAAATAAACACATGAACATAAAGGACCACAACTACTTACACTAGTTAATGCTATTATGTTTTATTTTTTCTTTTTCTTTTCTTTTTTTGATTTTTTCTTTCTTTTTTTTTCTTTTCTTCTTTCTTTTTCTTTTTCTCGTTTTTTTACTTGCTAATGCTAAGAACAAGGAAGAACAATAAAAGCAAGAGAAATTACTAGCAGTATAATTTAATAAACACATTAGTAGAAATACCTATAAAAGTATCTCGGAATACAATACAGAACAAAAAGTCCCAAAGTACTCAATGCTTCATTCAAAATGTGATAAGGTAAGGCTAATGGGATTTTTGGTTTTTAACGTAAGGTGATTGATTGAAAAACAAAGGTAAAGGCTAAAAATGTGTGCAAAGGAAAAATAATTAGGTCGGTCATTTTTAAGCTAAAAGGTTTAAAAACAAGGAAGGCGTTAATCATTTCTATATCCCATATAATCAAACAAATTCAATCCGATTCAATGCAAGTTCTGAAGGCAAACATGACTAGAGGAGCATCATACAATTCAAAGAAATAGAATGACATAAAAATGATGTCATTTAAAGGTCAAATCCACTCAAAGGTTTAATTTCAAGAATTCACCTTAATTCCATAATTACCTCATCACTCAAATGTCAAAATTTTAGCTAAGTTTACAAGATCAGTTATTATAATTAATTCACATGTTTCACTTAAAACTCACATAGCCCAATTTAATTTCATGCACATACCCAATCTTATCCAAATTAATATGATAAAGCTTCATGGCTTAACATGCATAACCACATGCAAAAATTGAAAAGAGGCATACACATATACTCCAATTCCTTCCCCCACACCTAGAATTGACATTGTCCTCAATGTCCAAAAACAATAAAAGCATAAAAGATAGATGAGAACATAAGTACTCCCCTAGATTGAAGACGCCATATGCAGCTTTGAAATGAATGATTGCAACTTTGAAAACACAGATAGTAGTGTTGAAGTGAAAGATTGCAGCTTCCCTTTCAAACGCCTACAAACAAAACAAACCAAAGAAAACAAGTAAAACATTTAAAGCAAACACTCAAATGATATGCATAAAAGAGAAAAAAAAACAAAATAAAGGGATACGGATGGGGTGCCTCCCATTAAGCACTTATTTAAGGTCATAAGCTTGACCCACCCTTAGAATATGTACGTCATCCATTATCGAATGGATGCTTGAGTCCAACAGGTAGCATGCTCAAACTCTGTGAGAAACCTGGAGCAACGTCCCTTGAAGTAGGCTCCTTCTTAGGATGATGCTCCATGACTTTTGATTAGTGAAACTTCATCTTTTCACCATCATACTCTGATATCCACTCATCTTTTTGGGCATCGCCCTTCTCACATCAGGATGGTCTCTATAAAAGTAACACCAATGGTTATGGAGACTTGACATCCAGCTTGTCACCTTCGGTCTTCAACTCGTTTGCCTACAGCTCGTTCAACTCATATGTGATTAGCAGCTTTTCTTCTTCTTCTTTTACCTGTAAACAACTAAGAAAAGGAAACAAAATTCGGTTAGCGATAACATGAACAGTATCGCTTACCTTAGGAGGTTGCACATCCTCCATCTTTTCTTGAACTATAACCTCTTCCTCTTCTAACTCCGCTTGCTCTTCCTTTATTGCTTTTGAGTTCTCTAAATGATCTCCACTCTCTGAAGGAATGCATAACTCCTTCGCATCACTCTTCTGTTGGCTAAAAATTCTTACAAACACTAAGGCCTCCATTTTCTCTGCTAAGTAGCTCAATTGATCTTCCAAGATCTTCAAGCTACTCCTTGTTACCTAACACTAATATAGATCCTCGATATAAAATTGCAATCATTAACAAACATTCATTGGGGAAGTTTTCTCTTAAGAGTAATGACTAGAAACATGTATCCTAACATTCTTATTAAACAACAACCTAGATACAATCATAGATTTAATTGAATAATAACTTTACGAATCAAGAACCAACGAGCAAGTGAATTACATGTACAACATGCAATTAATCAAGCGAATATCTCCTTAGAATTTCCCAACCCTAATGTAGAAAAGACAATCCTAATTGCTACTTGTGATTAGCGAAACTGAACGTCATATTTCGTTAATCTAGCGACTGAATAAATTAATCTCTAGTTGCGCACCTAGAAACCAAAGAATTCAATTAGAAAGAGTAGATCGGAAGATATTCAATGTTCATTAACAACATAAACTTTATTGAACATCTCACACAT
>JANZLX010000007.1:28222479-28262702 GCA_025531955.1 Erythroxylum orinocense | reverse complement strand
ATGACTGCAATTATTGAAAAATTGCTTGAACAAGCATAGTATTGCTGTTTTCAATGATTGTACTGTGAGATGCTGAATTATAGGGAAACAAATACTTTTGGTATACGCACTAGTTGGTAGCATTGTGATTAAGTCTCTGAATTCTAATTTTCTGTTTCTGAATTAATTTTCCTTCATCAATGTCAATATTTTCTTAGATAGTGAAACCTTTGGCTTTTCTTGATAAAATGCAGAAGTAATCAGATTGATTGCTTCTTTGATTCAAAACCAGAAGAGTAGCGAAGTTAGTGATACATATTAACAAATTTCATGTTCTAAATAACCTGGCTGCTGTGTGCCTTGCAGAATTTTCTGTCCAGTACACTTGCAAATTGCATGTGAGCCTTAGTTTTCTTTCTGAAAATTAATATAAAATGTTTGATTGCAGAACTCCAAGAAGGTGAGCTCATTCATGGAGAGAACTTCAATCTTTTTGCTGCCATGTCTGCTCTGGAGGTGCTGCTGAAATTAAAATTTATTTAATGATTTATTTTCTTTCTTAATGAGGAATGCATTATTTAGCATAGAGAGAAAGAAAAAAGTAAAAAGGAAAAAGAAAACTTAGTATGATATCTTCTTGCAGCTAGAGTATGATATCTTCTTGCAGCTAGGTTTCTCCAACACTTATGGTTTCAATTACAATGAAGAAGTTATGCCATTCGCTAATGCAACACCACAAGGTGTGGTCTTGTGCAGACTTGATTTAAGAGCTTTTAACTTCCTATTTTAGTCTTGAATTATAAGTGATACTAGTAATGCTCTTAGCTGCCTTGTTGAAGGAAAAATGCTTTTCTAGATTTGTCCTGATTTCCTGGTTTATCTGCATTTGTGAAAACTATGATACCATTTTTTCTATGTCTAGCTTTTAAGTTCCTTCCAAGATTCTGATCCTTTTACTTCTATTTCTTGTGTTTTCTGTTTTCGTTTTCCTTGTTCATTCTAGATTATGGACCCAAAGATGGATTCTGGGATTGTTAGTAGATACTGCCCTGTTGATGAAGCAATTGAAGATGGTGCTGCTCCAGTTCCTATTAGCTTTGATAAAACAGAAGATGTCCAATGCATCATTGATATCATGGATCATCTTTTAGCATGTGAGGTACTTTGTAATCCGTTGATATCATGCTTACCAGCTTTTGATTATGCTGCTCATTATGAAATGCTGGACTCGCAGTGACCTCTCAAGGTACCTGGGTAAGATTACTCTGGTTTCCTGTCTCAGGAAATGCAAAATATTTATTAGTGAAAAGATCGTTTTGTCTATGCTCATACCTCATTCTTTTGGGCATGCTTTTAATATATGTAGATTATCTTTTATTTGTTCTTTTAGGAACAAAGATTGTAAATATCATATGAGGTCTATGATGCTTGTTGTGTATTATACCCGCTCTAGCCTCTTGATTGTTTCACATTGTTTTCATTCTTATATTGTTTGTAAAACTCGTTGGCCTTTGGTCACGGTGGCTGAAGGTTTAGGCTGATTAATAGATAAGAAAAGTTACTTATGAATTATAGTCCTTATTTACAGGCAACATGGCACAAGGGTCATTTGTTGGCGCAAACAGTTTTTTCATACATGTATCTTCTGCGACCTGAGAGGACATCATCACATGCCTTACTACATTCTTATTGCAAAATCATTCGTGCAACCTGCAAGACTGTTGTTTCAGTTGTTTCTGATGCTCGTACACATGAAGTAAAGTATTCTAATCACTCCTTTGGCCTCTGTTTATGTTAGATTCTTTATCACTTCAACCCTTTTTGAACTCCATTTGTAAGGTTGATTTCTTGATGTAAAATCTTGGTCCATGCTTTAAACATTTCTGAGTTAATGCTTGTTCTTTCAAGTTTTTGCATTCTTTCAAGTTTTTGCCTACTCATAATTAATTATTAGCTTGTTCAGTTACGAGTTCACACTTCCAGCAAAGATATGATGCCACATATTACTTTAAGGAACCTGGAGTCCTTTTCTTAGTGCCCAAAATAATTTTGTTGCAAGAAATTGATGAATACATTTGTGATTTCTGAATGATAGCTTTTAAAATGTTGAAATGTGGGATTAGTTAATCACGTCTTCCATCATTATTAAAGAATCCTTTGTGCTTACCTTTAACCTTATACCTTCTCTATTGATATAAACTAATTCTGCTTTGAAATGTTCTTCTAATTTCTCTCATGCATCATTTGGATTGCTTGAGAAGTTGCATGAACTAGTTGTTTGTTCAATGTAATTTCTTCCTTTTATTTGGCCTAGCCTAACATGCTGGAACTTCAGAATTGACTACATTCTACTATTAGTCTTAATTATTCTGAAAAGAGTTCTTGCCCCAGCAGTGGATCTCTGCAGAATGCATATTGTAGCTTCTACTTATGTTTCAATTCCTTGCATTAAATTTCATTCTGTATGCTCGCTTGAACTCAATTTTATTTTATTTTCCTCTCATATATATGTCCTCAGGTTCTGTTACTTTCTATTTATAATGACTTAGCTGCATATAAGTTACCATTTCTCCTTTACTCTCAGCATTATTTCCACCTTCTCACCTCTATGAAGCGACCCCAAGGTAGAGGTCTGGAGTTGGCTAGAAAACATATAGCTGCATGCATATCGGAGTTGAATTTCATCCGCAAATCATCAGAATTCCTTGTGTCCCATGCTTGTGGAACTTGTGAAGGCAGTAAAGATGAAAAAACAACTGCCTCTGGTCGTCTACCAATTGGATTTGATGCTAGTGTAAACACTAGGATCTCTGCTCCCACTCCACCACGTGCAATTAAGTTGCTTTCCTGGAAAAATGTGAGTACTTTATTCTCTATGCTAACCACTTATTTCGACATATGTTATCTATTCTGTTAAAAGGTCCTTTTTATCTTCTGACAGGCTATTCAATACTTTGAAAAACTGCTTTGTGATCTTGATTCAGTATGCTCCTATTCATTGAACCCATCTCTGGATGTTCTTTTGCGCTTTGTGGTTCAGTTCCAAACAGCTGAACCTGATCTCGTTGCAAGAGCACATCTCCAGGTTAACTCTTCTCACAGTGCCTAAGAGTGTTGGTTGTTTCTCTATCATTAATGTCTGAACTTTCAACATTGACAACTTCTATCAGCTTCTTCTTGTTCAAGATGGTAAACTTTATGGTCGGGATCCTATCTTTGCTGTGATTGCTAGAGCAGCTGGCTTACCTGATGTGACAAGGGACCACACGATTCAGAGGAACGAAAATGTTGTACAACTTGGACATGTAAGACAATTCGATCAATATAACATGTTTGACTATATCTAAGCTTTAGTTTTTATTGTTACTGCATTTCTAATTTCCAGTTGTTAATGCTTTAGATCTACTTTCTACTTTCTGTTCTCTATATCTTATTAGTTTAAGCATTTCCATTGCCCTTAATATATCTCATTTGATGTGATGCAGCTCGTGATAAATATGCTCAAAATTCTTTGCACAAATTCAGCATGGCAGAGACGTAAGCTTGGAAAAATTTTACAAGATTGGCGAGTTATCTATGTTCAGGTTTGTTGTTGCCATTTTCTTTAGTTTTGCTGAGGGAGGTTGCCTTTTAATATTGAGGTTAACTAAAAACTTCAAATTGTAACTTTAATGTTTTTGTAGAAAATATTTCCTTGTCCCACAATTTGACTTAGTGGCATGCCTAATTTTACAAACTAATTGAAGTTTAAACCTTATTCTCTAGAAGGATCATGATGGTTCTTGAAATCCTTATTTCATCAGTTTTCTCTTGCTCATACTCCAGATTCATTTTGGAGCTGTGGAGGTTTTCTTGACATTTTGTTTTGTCAATATACCCTGCTTATTTAATTATCTTATCGAATTATTTTAGCTCCACAATTTGCAATCTTCTTGAGCTTGTTTTAACTAATAGCAGTGTATAAATTCTTCCATTACTGGTTTATTTATGATTGACATTGGGGCTTGGCATTAGTAGTAAATTTTGTGCTCCTTTATTTGTTTTACAGCTAGAACTTGCTTTTAGAAAAGAGTTTGAAGAAGTCCCCAGTGTGTTGGATTATGAGGTATTGACGCCTTCCTTTTGGTATTTCACTTCTTGACACGTATGATCTAACTTCCATAAACATGACTATCAATTCATGTTTGAGGAGAGTGAGGATTTATCTGCTTCATATATGTTTTTGATTTCGGGTGTAACTGTCCACTACCAAAAGTTACACTTCAAGCACTGTGGCTACTCTCTTGTCCAATTCATTCACTTTACTTGGATTTTATTTTTACCAAATAGAAATAGACCTAGATTGTTTTCCTGTGAGTAAATCTATGAGATATTGATTTTGCAGAATGTTACCATGAGAATACTAAAGAACAGCCTTACTAAATATATGAGATATTGATTTTGCAGAATGTTACTATGAGAATACCAAAGAACATCCTTACTTGGGTTGAGGAGCAAACTTACTGGATTGCTTACAGGTTTCTCATTCTGGGTTTTGAATTAGAGCTCTATTCTGCCAACGAGTATTGCATGGTATATTGGTATTTGTACATTGTCCTACGCAAGCTTGCAGAGAAAACACATCTCAAGATGACATTAAGTGAAGGTACTACAAGCTGTACATTGTTCCATTTGCAAGAATAGTTGTTTGTGCAAATGATTTTGGTTATTACGTAAAAGAATGCAATGCAGTTTACTTGTCCCCACTTGGCAGCTTGTATGGAGGATTTTTTGTATTGGTAAAGATGATGATTATGATCGCTTAATAGGAACAATAAATATTAATCCTTAAGCTATGTTTGGTTGGACATAAGGTTCTTAATGAAATGAAATGGAATGGAATGAAATGAAATAGTTTATAACGCAATGGAATGTAAATGGATGTAATATTAGAAAATTGTTGTTTGGGAGAGATAAAAAGGCTCATCATGTAATATAATGAAATGTTGTTTAGAAGAAGGGTTTATAATATAATATAGTGAGAAGTTGTTTATCATTTTACATTCCATCTTAAACCTTTCAAATCAGAAGTTTATTATTTTTACTGTTTAGGATAGAATGAAATGTATTATGAAATCTCTTTCATCCCATTTTATTTCATTCTATTATAAGCTCTCCTCTTATACGATAGAATAATATTATATTTCATTTCATTCCATTCTATTAATAAACTCTCAACTAAACATAACCTTAGAAATGAAAGATTCAGTTACTGTTTATGTTCCTTGGTTGGTTGCTATATTAATTAGCCATTATTCTTTTTTAACTTGCAGACCTTTTTTTTTTCATTGCTGACATTGCAATTAACTTGTGAATCGATCTAATTGCTCATGCATCTGATGATCAGCTAAACAAAAAGGAAAGAAAAGAAAGGATTCCCCAAAAGATCTGGCCAGAGAAACTCGGATCCCACCCTTTGTCATGTTTCTTCAATGCCAAATATGTCTTGCGGAAGGGCTCACACTGGTATTACGGTTTCTTATTCTGCATTTGTTTTACAATATTAATAATAGCCTGGTCTAAGATGTTAGCTGGAGAATTATTCCTAACTTGAACTGGCTTTATTGCGTCCAAATGTTTATGAGATTTTTTTCTATCGTTCCAGCTGCTGGCTGCTTTAAGGAACGAACTTGTGGTTTTACAAAGTCCTAACCCGTTCAATTCTGAACACGAGGTAAGCTTATGATTTCTTTTTTAAGTCCTGCCTGCATTAGATGTTTGTACAATAAATCATCATTTTCTTCTGTTCAATAGTTTACTTGTATGCATTTGGAGAAACTGATCAAGTGACTGTCTTTGAGAAAAAGTATCTTCCCTGCAGAAGCATCCATAATATACTGCTTACAGAGCTACGTATCATTCTTCTCATCAGATTTTATTGTTTTGCAGAGATTTGTACAGCATTTTGAGCTTCTACAAAAAGCATGTATTCCTGACCAGATTCCATATCCATTGTTCATGGAATCTACTTCTCACGTACGCTTCTCAGTAAGTAGTCCATGATGTTTGACCAACTTTCATTGCCATGGCCTATTCCATTCAACCGTCATATTCTTCTTTATCTAGACTATAGTCATGTACAACTACTTCAAGGATGCTCTGAAGATTGCGAAGGAGCTCAAAAGCAGTTTCTCAAATGACCCTGACAAGTTGGCTGAACTCCGGCAACTAGAGCAGGTCGCGGAACATAATAGCATCGCATTCAGCATCATTTGTCGTGTAGGAGGTCTTGACCGGTCACTTAAGGTTTCTTTCGAACCAATCCACCATCCATATTTTGCAACCGCTGTTGTCAAGAGATCCTGAATGTTTCACTTCCCCACCAAATTTTGAGATGCGTTACATATTTCAATCTCTTTAGCATAGGCGGTACAGCAATTGTAACATTTTGTAATTTTCTCAATTTAAATTCTTTCATTTCATGTCGTTAAGAACTATTATATATATATATATATATATATAAGGGTCTAAAATTAGAAAACAGATAATAAATTTTCAAGCTTTAACAATTTTCTCCGATTATTGCATACTCAAAAGTCTGAAGCCTTGCTTGAATTTGATAACTTTCAAATCAAGAAGATTGTATCAACTTGCTTTTGGTTACCCTTTTCCTGAACTTTCTTTTCTGCCTCAACTATCTGTCCCATGTCATGAACTTGTTGACCATTGTTCAGTGCTTGAAACTGATTATATCAGAGGTATTTCTTTAGTCCATGCAGGTTACTATCATGGGTCCAAAAGACCAAGTTTGAGGTATGAACTTTGCCGATTGTTTAAGCATGCTTTAATGTTTCACTTTCAGGTTTATTGTCTTCTGCTACAAAAATTATTACATGAAGACAAACTTTTCCATTGTTTTTGCATTAATGTCTGCCTCATATTAAGCCTTCACCTCCTGATCTATGTTACTTAATCCTACACATGAAATGTTTGCATGTCATCATATGAATTAAGTGATATATTGTAGGCGGAAAGGTGGGTCTGAAAGTTAATAGTTCAACAACTCCCAGCTGTTGGTGCTGTTATTATAACATATATGTCTTAATGCCGCTTTTGACTACTCTCCATTACGAGTTCAGCAATGACCAAAGTAAATCTACCTAAACCCTTTTGTAGTCTCTCATTCATTGCTTATTGCTTAATAAATAACTAATAAATAAGTAAATAAATTCCCTATTCTAATTTGTGAATTATTATAATGTTTGAAAAAGATTAACAAAATTAATTAAATTATTTTATCAATTTTTAATTTATAAAAATTGTTCCAAAAAAAATACACCAATTTTGAAAGAATAATTAAATGTTAATAAATATATTAAAATTTATAAGATTAAATTTGTGTCTACGTGGAAGTGGGTCCTTTTATCTTAACATAGGACCCACCAAATTGTGGATACTAAGGTAGATGGCAACAGACAGCCAATAAAAACAGAACTCATGTGTCTTGCATTGAGTGTCCACTTACTGGCACTGCTTAGAGAGTCCTCGTTCCAGTCGTGGTGGGGCAATCTAGTGGAGGTGTGTGCTTTATTCTCATTTTTTTTATCCAAGGGTACGATCGTCTCTACTCATCACTGGGTGGGAAGTGGGTTGAATCCCAATCACCGCAGGCAAGCAAGCTGTCCTCCACGTGGCACCTAATTCTTCTGTGATGATATATCCTATACATTATGGCCCTTGATCTTCCATATAATTACGCCTTCTACTACGTGCAGAAGACCCAAAATGAGAGGTAAAAGCGGAATGGAAATTCAAAGTGGACGTCCCACTTAGCTGGCAAGTGGGCACTATAAATTTATTATAACTCTTTTAATGTTTCTTTTTCTTTCAAATATTATATTATAATATATATATATATAATATATAAATTCAAAAATTTTAATATATTCACAAGTTCTCTAAATTTGACTTAATATATATTCAAAAATTGATCATTTTCAATTTTCCTATTATTAAATTAAGATAAACAAAAGAATTATTACTTGAATATGTATATTTAGAAAAGATGCTATTTGGTTGTTGGTTTTTAATCTTATAAATAACGCTTCTTCGAACAAAAAACAAGTTAGTTATTTGGACATTGACTATAATTCAATACATTACCTGAAAATCGTTAACAGAAACTGATGTTCAAAACTAGGTTGTTGATCTAATCAGAACAAGGTGGGGTTTGATTAAAATTATGGACACGTGGCAAAATCAGAAAAGGAAGAGGAGTTAGAACAGGTGAGTAGGACATATAGTAGAGGATGAAAACCCCTTTTGTCACAGGTTTGGGGAGAAAAAAAAAGGCAGTACAAGTTCTTACAGTGCCGTATTCTGACACAACCAACCAACTAACCCCGCCGAAAAGGAGAGAGAAAATAAGATTAGAATTAAAAAGTAAATAAAAGAGACAAACGTTGCATATAATAACATATAAAATAATTAATTAAGACAAGAAATTAGAATTATTACATTAATAAAGAATGAATAATGAAAATATATTAAAACTAAGCAACGCCGACGACTCATCAGAACCGAAGTTTCCTCATTTCTTTGTTTTGTCTTTCTTTTTGGGCATATTTCTCTGGTCACAGCTCATATCCATTCGATCGTCCTACTTTTCCACGCTCCCACTTCTCTTCTCACCGACCAATTTTCTTTTCCCTCACCGATTTAAGCTCTCTGGTAATCTGAGTCATCATCTGATCTCTCTTTCTTTCTCTGGGTACGTGTTTCTTTTTCTGCTTTGTGTGTGTATTGGTGTGTCCTTGCGAGGTTCTTTCTTTCCCTTTTTTTTTTGCTTTTGGTTTCTGAACTTGGGTTGTTTTTTATTAATCTGGCTTCTGCTTTCTGGATCGATTTGTTGTTCACCAGTCGTAAAAGGTGGTGTCTTGAGTTTTGTTTCTGTGGGAAGTTTTGATCTTGAAGTCAACTTGTTTTTGTTTGTTTTGCGTGCTTGCCTATGAACAAATCTCATCTTTGTTGTTGGGTTCATTTCTTTGGTTTCAAATCGTGTTAACGTCCGATTTAGTGGTAAAAGAAGGTTAAATTCGGAACCTCTCTTTTGGTTTCCCGGTACCCTTTTGTCTGGATGATACATAGTTATTTGGATTTGCGAGTGGGACATAGCAACCAACTTCTTTTAGTGGTTGAGGGAGCGATGTGGCTACTGGTTAATGTGTGGCGACGTGGCATCTCATGAATCTATATTGATCTCCAGTTTGAACCTTGTAAGATTAATGTTAAGGGTCTAACCATGACGAGCTGTTGTTAATGATTAACAAACATTATGAGGATTGAACTGTTTCGCTTGGCGGGACTGAGGAATTATTTGAGATAATGGCATTGATTGTTTGACGGGTTCTTGTAGAATTGTGCGATTGAGGAGATAGAATGTCAGGAGGTGGTACGCAGAAAAGCATTAGGAAAGCACTTGGAGCCTTGAAAGATACAACCACCGTCTCATTGGCTAAAGTCAATAGTGGTTATAAGGTACTAGTAATTGTACATGTTAAATGACCACAACTTCGTGATTATGTGGTAGTTGATGTTTAATAATTGCTACTGCCTTTTGGGTTCTAATGAGTCCATTTGGGTTCGACGTTTAATGTTGCAGGAGTTGGACATTGCTATAGTTAGGGCCACCAATCATGTTGAGAGACCTGCAAAAGAAAAGCACATTAGAGGTAATTGCTCTGCATTAGTTTTGGCTCATGTTTTGAAGTAGGAAATGATGCATCTATGATGCATCATGTTACTTAAGACAGTGCTGGTGAATGATTTCTTACATATCTCTTTGCAGCAATTTTTGTATCCATTTCAGCTACAGTGCCACGAGCCGATGTTGCATACTGCATCCATGCTCTTGCCAAACGGCTGTCAAAGACTCATAATTGGGCGGTGTGTGCCTCATATATTGAACACTTAATCATGAGATGAGAGTTTTTCCTTTATTGTTTCGTAGTCATAAAACTTCGAAAATTTGGCTCTCTTTCTGCACTATGATCTGTATGAACTTGGATTTTCCTACCTTCCTCTGTAACTTTCTTCTGTTTGTTTGATTGCTTTGTTTCGCATTTAGGTTGCACTGAAGACTCTAATTGTGATACACCGTGCTCTGAGGGAAGTGGACCCCACTTTTCATGAAGAGCTCATTAACTATGGCAAAAGCAGAAGCCATATGCTTAACATGGCTCATTTTAAAGATGATTCTAGTCCAAATGGTAGTTTCTTCTTCTCTTGGTCAGATGGTTAATCTGAGTGAAAGATTGTAAATGATGTTTACTGCTGTTATATCTGGCCAGCTTGGGATTATTCTGCCTGGGTTCGCAGTTATGCCTTATTTTTGGAAGAGAGGCTGGAATGCTATCGAATATTGAAGTATGATGTGGAAACAGATCGACCAGTATGAACTTTTCTTTTAATATTTTAGTCTTACTTTTTTTTCCTCCTGATTTCTTATTGGAGAAAGTGGGGTTGCTGCTATCTGTTTTGTGATTTGGTTTCATCATGACATTACTTCAAGGCATTACTTATGGAAGTAATCACTTAAGAGCTATGATGTTGGGTTTGATTTTAGCTCTTCATTCCCTTAATCCACAACGATGCATTTCTGAAGGCTCAAACTGGAAAGTTTTCTTCCTTTAATTTTTATTATAAAAGGTTTTCACACTCCTGCGGCAAGAATAGTAAAGCTGCATTACTTTGCACATGTGGAATTGGAGTTGTAATTTGCTTTGCTTGGAAAGATTGCTATAGTGTAATTTTAGCTTTTCTTATACTGATACAAGATCTAATCAGACCCTTAACTTGTTGAATCCATTAGATGATATATTGGCTAGATTCTGATTGTGAAACTTGTTGCAGAGGACAAAAGAACTAGACACAGGTGAATTGCTGGAACAGTTACCTGGATTGCAACAGCTACTTTACCGTGTTCTTGGTTGCCAGGTAATTCTAAAAATAAGTTAAACTCATCTAGCATTAATGGTGTCTGCTGAAAATTTATCCCCTCATTAAATTTCCCTCAAGGCTAGAACTCTTTGATATACATTCTTTACTTTTCCTTATATTTTCAAGCTCTCTTATCGGTGGTCATTCTTTTGTATCTTGTTGCAGCCACAAGGGGCAGCAGTTAATAACTTTGTCATTCAATTAGCATTGTCTATGGTAAATTCTGTTCATGCCGGATCATTTTGACTAGTGGACAATGTCAAGATGGTTTATATTTTTTCTAATTTGTCATTTTTCTTCCCATTAACACTAGGTTGCTTCTGAAAGCATTAAGATTTATCAAGCTATAAGTGATGGTACTGCGAATTTGATTGACAAGGTATCCAATTGCACATATCATTTTGATCAGAAGCTAGATACTTTACAAATTATTTACTGATGACAATTTTATTGAAGCCAGTTCTTTGAGATGCAACGTCTAGATGCTGTGAGGGCCCTGGATATATATAGGAGGTCTTGCCAGCAGGTTGAAAATCTTTTTAGAAAGTCGTCGTATTACTGTTTACATCATCTCTATGTGGTTAACATTTATATGTTTTGATGTAATGCTTTTGCACTCTCTTTGTAAACAGGCTGAAAGACTCTCCGAATTCTATGAGATATGTAAAAGTATGGACGTGGGAAGGGGAGACAGATTTATTAAGATTGAGCAGGTTTACATTCTCACATGTGTTTTATGAACTTGTTCTTGTCTTCCATAATTCCCTTTTTTTTAGTAACAAATTTACCAAAAGTAAATATTTATTGCTGATGTAGCCGCCTTCTTCATTCCTACAAAACATGGAAGATTACATTCAAGAAGCTCCACGAATGTCAACAGTACGCAAAAGTCAGGTATAGAAATGCTTCTACTTTGTATCTTCTTTTTGACGAGAATTACAAAATAGTAATAAGTATATCATAGTGTTGACTGTCAGTAATAGGTATACCATCCAAATTTAACTACGGTTCTAATATGATAAACTTCACAAAATCAGTCTAATTGACAAGGAGGTTGACATCTTGTTTGTTCATCCTCAGTCCATGTTATCATTTTCTCTCATATACCCACGTTTAAGTTAGTTGAATTGATGCGAGTTGCATATGCTGTTAATATGAAACAATGTACCTATAAATCGTAGTATCACCTTATCCTATTATTTGAATTGGTTTTGGTTAGTGGTTTCGCATGCCTAAGTTCTGTAATTTTTCCAACAATGTGAACTTTTGGAAAGCAGGTTGCTGAAAACAAAATTGCTGCTCCCAAGGAAGTTCTAGCGATTGAATACAAGAAGGAAGAGGAAGTAAAGGAAGTAAAGGAGGAGGTGACACCCTCTCCGCCCCCACCTGAACCCACAAAGGAGCAAGCGCCTCCTGTTCAACCACCTGATTTGTTGGTAATGGTCTGAGACTCAAATCCTTCATTCCAATTATTGTTTCCGGATGCTTTGGCCTTATGATGATGTGCCCTTTCAAATCCTTTTTGTCACCAGAACTTGGATGATCCTGTGCCAGCTGCTTCAGAACTAGATGAAAAAAATGCCCTGGCTCTGGCTATTGTTCCAGTTGGTAAGTTGACCTTTCAAAGTATACAGTTCTTGCTCACAAGGTTGAGAAATCATGCTGGTTTTGGATTTTTGTGGAACAATATCAATATCCATATCATCTTTGAATACCTAAGCATGGGCCAGCCTGGCCCAGCCCAAGGATGAGCTTTGTTTCTTAGGTCAGGCCTGGCTGATGAAAAGCTCAAATGTCTCCCAGTCTAGCTCTTGCAACATTGGACCGGCTATGGAAACTTGAGTTAACAAAACCAGACATGAGATGTTTTTTCAGGAAACTAAAGTCTTAAGAAGTAACCAAACTTTTTCAAGGTTCAGTCCTGAACCTTGAAGAGATTGCATCTCTATATCTATGTGGCAAACTAACTTTGCTTTCCAACTTGACCCAGAAATATACTGCAGCAACTGCTCTCATGAGAGGGGACCATGAATGTGCAAGTATTTTGTGATAAAATGACTCAGGATACAGTGTTTGACTTTAGGAATCAATTCTAGGTTTGAAATCAAATACCAAAAGATGAACCCTCAAACGTTCAGAAAATTTCACTGGGGTTGCAGAACTAAGTTTGATTGTCATATCCTCCATCTTAGGAGCTTGTTGCAACTGAGAGCTATTTTAATGCTATTGTGTTTTCATTGCAACAGCTGACCAAACTAGTGCTACTGTTCCAACGCAAGTGAATGGAACTACGGGCTGGGAACTGGCACTTGTTACAGCTCCAAGTTCAAATGAAACTGCCGCAGCTACTAGCAAACTGGTATCTTTGCTGCTATTGATTCCCTGTTTGCCCCTGTATTGTCATGTGTATAATTTGAATGCATGATAACTATTGCATGAGCTAATGCTTTTCATTCTTCATTTGAAAGGCTGGAGGTCTAGATAAACTCACATTGGACAGCCTCTATGATGATGCTATTAGAAGAAGTAGTCAACCAGTAAGTTACAATCCTTGGGAACCATCCCCTGTGGCTGGTCCTATCATGCAAACAACAACATATGACCCCTTCTTTGCTTCCAATGGAGTGGCTGCACCCCATTCTGTTCAAATGGCTACAATGGCCAATCAACAACAGGCTTTCATGTTTTATCAGCAGCAGCAGCAGCAGATGATGATGATGATGAATACCCCTCAACAACAGCCTTCAAATCCTTTCTCGAATCCTCATGGAGCCAATGTTTATCCATACGGCCCACGGGCACCACCCGTCAATGCATACAATCCCTATTCAGGCCTTTATTAGATTCTTCACAGAACGAATACATTCTTCCTCCCGAAACAGTTTCGAAGATAAAGCACAGCAGATTGGCCAGTTTTGGGTTTGATATCTGCGATAGATTGGAAAGCAAACAGATTTGTACCATATGCTTGTATGTGCAGTAGCCAATTAGAATGAGATTCTTTATTGAATAATTAGCAAGAGGAAAGGCTTTGATTTAGTTGTAATTTACTTGATGAAGGGTAGTAATAATGAATTTGAGACAATTCTCTCACCTGCTTTACTGTTCATGTTTGCTCGAGCAGGAATTCTTTAAACGTTTCATGTAACAGTATAATATTGTAATGTTTGAACTTTGGAGATTGTAAGTTTTACTTTATAGATGATAGAGATGATATTTAATTCTTGTTGTCGTAAACATTTAAGCAATGAACAGAATCAAAGCTCATTGTTCCGGTTTTATTAGCAGTTACCCACATGGTCTAGCTACGCCTTGTTTGTTGCTTCTAGCTGGTTTTGCCTTACTCTACCAGTTTTCATTGGTCTTGCCTTCCTAGACAACAACTACTTTCTGATGTTGTAATTTACATCGTTGTAGCTTTTACTTGCAGAACGAGGTAAGCAACCAATTGCCTGTGAGAAACAAAATCTGGTTTCTTGTTACCTTGGTTTAGTAAATTCCCTTTTAGAACAACTTCCTCCCACTCAAGCCACTTGGTTACAGTCACTACACTTCTCGGCTGTGGTATGAAATCCAAACTCTTTTTGTCGCTTTGAAAAGGCTTTCTTTCACTTCTTGCAAAAGTGACTAAAGTGGAGAAGATGAGAATGATAAAGGTTGTCCATGTACTTGTGTATGAGAAATTCTAATCTTAGAAAGTTTGGTACGAATTCTGGTAAGAGTTGGTCCTAAACTACCCGTAGTTTGTTGCTTGCACGTGTTGATGTGAACAAGATGGTTTCCTTCAATCACAATGACATGAAAGGACATTTATGATGTTACATGGCAATGCAATTAGTTAGAGATCCTTCAGCTTGTCTGTACACAAACTTGACAGGAAGCCCTTCTTACTTCTTTTCCAGGCAAACTTTCAAAAACTTAGAAAGCAGTCAATTTAGATTTGTGTATGAGCTTTGATGTACACAACCTAATTTAACTTCTTAAAATCTACACTGATTTGTGTAGAAGGACAATGCTAATTACCAACACAAAGGCCCTCTTTAAGGTCTAATTTCATGTAGAGAAATTGTTCATGAATTTTTGGTAAAAAAGTTGATTCAACTCTACTGTATGAAAGTAATCAAAATGATACCTTTCCAATAAACTTTGGAACTTGTCATTTAAAAAATTATGTATAGGAAGAAGCTAACAAAATAAAAGATTGTTCCATAAGAACACACTTAACTTGACGTGGCAGGACTAAACCAACTTGACTTTTGGGTCTTTTCTAGTTCTAATGATTAATTAATTAATTAATCAACACAACTCGATAAATATCTCAATCATTACCAAATCTAATAACGCAAAAGAGGAGTGAGAAGCAGCAAAGCTAATGTAAAAGCAAACTAAGCCATTGAGAGATGGATGCCACTGCCACCACTTAGCTAAACCTCGAAACAAAGATCAGAACTTTAGCCTCAAAACCCCTTCAGTGACCGAATACCAGAAACCCCATCAACTCTTTTCATCAAATTTATAGAAAAAAAAGGAAGCTTTCGATCCTGATATCCACTGAATCTTTCCATTTCCTCTGTTTCTTAGTACATAGAGGAAGAGGGAAAAAGCAACAAGAACTTCAGAAGGAAATGTCTTGGATTTTCAGGTCTCTTCAATCGAATGATCCGGATTCTTCCACGTCATCACAGGAACGGCAAATGTCCGATGGAGAGCTGGAAGAGGAAGAAGAAAGGACCCCCGAGAATCGTGGCGGAATGAAAGAGGATTTTTCGGTGATTGGAGAACCTATCGGCAGGCAGCTCCGTGGCGTCGCCAACTTCCTTGCTCCGCCGCTGTCATCCTCTATTGTTGAGGATAAGTCTCCGCCGATGGTTTCTCCTGCGTCGTCGTCGTGAGCTCTTCTCGAGATCCGTAACAATCTTGCGGAATTGACAGGAAGCTTGAAGAATGGGCTTTCTTTGCTCTCAGTTGGCGAGATCTCGAAATTCACTTCCAATATTTTGAGCTTTGATCAGACTGATAAAGATGTTGAAAAAAAAGATAAGGATAAAACTGGTGATGGTGACGGTGACGAGGAGTACGTGCCAGGGATAACGGAGGATGTGATTAACTTTGTTAAGGAGATTTCGAGAAAGACTGAGTATTGGACTGATTTTCCATTGTCGCTGGAAAATGGTAAAGATTCAATTTTGTGGGCTTTTGAGTTTTTGGTGAACATAATTTCATGGTGGGTGGGTTTGTTGAGTACGTTTGATGCGATTCAAGTTTGGCGGAAAATTTTGTAGCTTTTTCAAATTTCTACTCTGATGGTATCAGTTGTTACTGCTAAATTGAATTTGAGGAATCAATATCTGTAATGTGTAAGCATTAGCATATATAGGCGAGGATTTGGTGCCAAATTCTGCTCGAGTTAGAGTCTGTGTTGATGCATTAGGTGGTGGCAATGTGAGTTGGTTGGTTCATTACTTTTTGCTCTTATGGAGAAGAATAAATCTGAATTGTACACATTGATGAGCATGTTGTATAATTCTCTTGTTTTCATCTTCTTGAGGCTCTACCGAACTTGAAACTCTTTTTTTCAAGCCTTTCGGTTCGGGCAGTTGATAGCTGTTGCTGGTTGGTTTTGTGAGAAACTTTGATGGGTAAATTGTTTACACCTAAAGTTATATTTGCCGGTCATGAATGAGAGGATCAGATCCATTGGTTAATTTGTGAACCTTCTTTGACATATGGGGGCTTGTGTTCTTTTGTCCTTTTTCAAATTCTATGGGAGGAAAGGTGTCAAGGATGTTGCTTGGAGAAGATAGGAAAGGGTTTCAATTCTGAATTCTTAACTTCCTGGTAGTATGATGTTGTTACTTTTCTGGTAGTCATTTCATGTTATGGCTATTGGAAACGTAGTCAACGCAATGTTTTTACACCGCATCAAGTAACCTTGCATGTTGGTCTTTTGTGTTGCAGATTTCAGATTGTCTGATGCTCAGAGAGAACATGCTTCAACTGTTGAACAATTGGTTCCTAGTTTCAGAGATCTTCGAACTAGACTTAGCAGTTATGTAGAAGATGAAAAGTTTTGGATGGTGTACTTCATATTGCTGCTTCCAAGACTGAATGAACATGACTTTGAGATTTTTTCAACTCCTCAGGTAAGATTTTCATTATTTGCAACCTCTTGATTACGCTAGTCCTTCCCTCTTGTTACCTTGCTACTATTAATATTTATCAATCTCTCTCTTTGGGTCAAATCAAGGACTTCAACTTCTACATGCTTTCCTTTTATATGTGATACAGAGTTGTGCACTGATTCTTAAGTTATACATATTTTGATAAGTGTGCCATTTAATCATTAACCCACCAATATTTTTTATCCAACTGATGTGGATATTTTGTTAACTTTTCACTTGGTTGCAGATTGTAGAGACAAGAAATTTGCTTCTGCAGAAACTGCAAACTAAGAGGAACGAGGAGGACAAAATGGCAGAGAGTTCTAGTATTCCTAATACCTCTGAACAGATCAGCGAAATCAGTGATGTGCACGAAGAAAATATTTCATCTAACAAAACGGAGGCTACTGAGATTGTTAATGCAAATGAAGGGCTAGAAATTGGTGATGGCAACTCGGACCACTGGTTGGAAGAGTCTGATATTGATACAGGCACTTCAAGTGACAAACAAAGAACACTTGAACACGAGGAGGATGTGTCATTTAGTGATTTGGAGGATGATGATTTGGGTTCAGCTGAATGAAAATTCTGAGACACATGATGGGGTACACAAGGTTAGACAGCCAAGTTCTCGTGATAAAGATTCGGATGTTGAATCAAGTGACTGGCTTAAAGTTGATGACTTTGATTGAATAATTCGATGAATTGGCAATTTCTGTAAAGTTCCCACCTCTTTTTTTTTTTTTTTTCCCCTTCACCTTCATTCGTTTTTGAAATTCAACCTTTTATATAAGTTTCTGTATCCAAACCAGCTGCTAAGTCGTTACGAGGTTACATGGCAAGTTATGTTACTGTACTGTACATGAAAGTAAAGAAATTATGCAAATTACGTTGTTGTGTAAGGATGAGTTGTGATTATGACTTTAGATGCAGATTTTCACATTTTGTTGCCTATTTTCTGTCTTTGTAAATTCATGGAATGTATGTTCTGCACTAAACCTACATCTTCGGATCTTTGTATGTAATGAAGTCACACTGTTTCGATCGTGGGAGAATCACAAGATTAGTACTTTTTATTTATGATAGAATATATAGCTATCAAACTGCATTCATCCATCAGGAAGCTCTTATTTCTAGTGTTAAGGATAAGCGAGGACAGTAATATGGTTATAAGCCACAGTTCCAATACACTGCTCACAAGATTACTACCTTTTATTTACGACAGAAGTTATAGCTGACAAAC
This sequence comes from Erythroxylum orinocense, assembly GCA_025531955.1. Classification (NCBI taxonomy): domain Eukaryota; kingdom Viridiplantae; phylum Streptophyta; class Magnoliopsida; order Malpighiales; family Erythroxylaceae; genus Erythroxylum; species Erythroxylum orinocense. The sequence continues at coordinate 28,244,342 of JANZLX010000007.1, read as the reverse complement.
TGCATTCATCCATCAGCAAGCTCTTATTTCCAGTGCTAAGGATAAGCGAGGGTCGTAATATGATTATAAGCCACAGTTCCAATCCACAGCTTCCCTTTTACCTCTCGAACTTCACTCGCCAACTTCATTGCTACACCTTTTGGATCCTCAAGAACTTCCAAGATTTCTCCATTTTCATTGAAGAGTGATATCACCGTATACATTCTCATCCCGATGATCCTGGCCAGGAAACTCAGTCGGGCTGGTAAGCGGTAGTAAATACGCTTCATCCATGGATGATGCGAGAGAATTTCCTGTGCTGAAGTCCTGCAACAATGTATTGGTACCCAGAATTGGCCCCTGTCATTAATTCGTACATTATCTGGAAAACCTGGCAGGTTAGCTACAAGCTCCACGCTTCCTGTTTTTGGACCCTCCAGCCAGTATTTCATCAATCTGCAATATTACTTAGATGTCATGAAAACAATTAAACTCTTTAGTCTGATATGGCTCTGTGCCTATATTGTGCATATAGTTTCATCCAAAAGAGACTCACACTAGTAAAGCCTATGGTCATTTACTGGCTGCATCCTTTAAATGACGAAGGGTTTGGGCTCAATTACCTGCAATTGGTTGTCTCTGTGAACAATAGGAATCTTTGGTCACTAGATAGCTGAACTCCATTTGGAAATGCTAAGCTATCCAATACTAGTTTAGTTGTTTTAGTTGGAGGATCATATCTAAGAAGCCTGCCAGTGGATTCTCCTTCCAACAATATGAAGAAGTGGTTCCTGAAAAAGGCAAGACATTCCTGTGACTAATGCCCAACTTTCTGCAGATAAAACTTTAGTAGAAAACCAACAACTCAAGAATCACATCTCCATTGAGAATAAACCTTTAGATCACTTACGCTCTGTCATATCTCCTACTACTGTCCGTAAAAAAGATTGAGCCATTACTGTGTATGTCAAGGTCATTTGCGAAGAGTATAGGGTCCCCTTCTACATGAGTTGCCAAAGGAGTAGCAAGACCTCCTTGAGGTCCAACCACCAGCAGCCCATAGTAAGCATCTGCAATGTACAAGTTCCCACTGACTTTGTCAAATCTTAGTCCCAAGGGACGGCCACATTTTTTCTCATTCTTGCGATGTTTTGGTGTGATCCAGTCCAATCCTTTAGCACAAAGCTCCTCTGACCTTTTGGAGCCAATCTCTCAATACAGTTAGCAAGTAATCAAACATAACTCGTAACAAAAATACTTACTACTTAGACATGACTTCCTTGTTTCATCTGCATAACTTTGGTTCAATTTACTCTCCTGAAACCCTTTTACTTCAAATTCTTAAAGGTTATATATATTGATTATTACAGGAATTAAGAGGTGTCCTTGGCGTTTTCATGTGATTAAGTGGTACCCAGTTCACTAATAAACAAGATGGCCCTCTTGATTTTTAGGGAAATGTGAACTGATTTTTGAAGCATTCTAGTCACTGATAGAACTCACCAACTTGTGGTAACAACAGCAAAAGATTCCCATCCCGCATCTTGCCCCATCCATCTAACAATGCGTCCATCAGCTAACCCTGTGTAAGGACCACGTCCCAGGCTGTCGAACTCCAACGATTCGGGGCCGAAAATTTCATCCACGAACTCTAGCTTTCCATCTTCTAATCTGCACATATTGTCTCTTGGCCAGTTCCTCATGACAGGCTTGTAAGGTGCAATGTCATGCTTAACAGGCTTAAAATCACGGCCTCCAACTGGTCCCATTCGAAAAGGGTCCATCATAATGAAACCCAAAACTAAAATGAAGACAAGGAGGAAAGGGTGCTGCAATGTAGTTCCGTCCCTGGATGTGCTTTTCTTCTCCAAATGAAGATCCATGTTATAATAGTGACAATGTGTCTGAAGAGGCTCAGGCCAGTGATAATGTAGCAGCCAACTAGGATGCAAAATGTGAGAGAAGTACCTAAATTTTCTGGACTACACAGGTTAAGCAACTTATAACAAAATGAAGTCGTGCTAAAAATTACAACTACAGAAATTCTGCTTACCGATTTCTAGCTTGGAAATCACTAGTAGTGCATGGTCTCTTTTTGCTGAAGTAGAGGCTGTATAGTGTTGGCCATGTTTTTTGCGTTCTTGGCTGGAGACAAGCAAACTGAGAAGGAGCAATTTACTTTGTAAGTTCTACAGAAACCGTGATTGTACATATATATTCTTGAAACAAATCCCACAAAATCTTCCAAACAGACTATGTAAAGCATATTTGTCCAGTACGTAAATGGATGAATAGTTGAAGCTGTTAGAGAAGCATAGCTTTTTAAGGAAAACTTGAACATTGGTGACTTCATGAAAGCCAATCAGGATGCAATGTTCATGGTGATCTAGTTCCATTTGTACAAAACAGGTTTGTTCACGGGTTCATCATTCAATGTCGCCATGCTTACCTGGAAATTTCTTTTACCAGATTGTTACTATTGAAAGTGTCAGTGACAGTAGACATCTATGCATGATGTCAAGAAGCAGAAACAAGAAAATTTTCTGTTTTCATTCTCGTACAATCCCACGTATGCATCACCTTTTCATTTATGTTCTTTGTTATTGTGATTTGTTCCTCAGATTTTTTTTCTGTGCAACAACTCAAAGATGGCCTAGATCAATCAATAATTCGATACTGTAATGTTTTCAAGATTCCTAGAAACAATCCATTTGCCATGATGGTCCATATGGTCAAAACCTTGGCCCTCCCGTCTCATAAGATGATCATTTACAAAACTGAATCAACTTGGCATAAACTTAAAACCTGGAAAACCGTATACGTTCCTAAGAAACCCATCGAGGTAATCAATAAAATCTCCGAAAACATGCAAAGATCAATAATTTCATAATGACATTATCTCCCAACTATGGTTTGGGTTTGGACAGCAAGAGAGAGTCTAGTTTAGTTAAGCGACAAACAATGGAGATTATCTCTCACCAGGCATGATCTCTCACGTGGCATGCCATCTGGTATTAGTGCAGATAACTTTGTACCGGATTCTTGTGATCACCTCAAAACGATTTTGTTGCGGATGTACTTTATCCAACCAATATGATCATAGTTAAACCTCACCCACCAGATCATGATCTCATAAGATCACACGCCCCAATTTTGGAACTTCATTGTGAGCCATTCGTTGAAGAGAGGATGTTCTGAACTGTTTTATTCTACTGCAGTCATTACAACCTCATACAAGACAAACACTAATAATTATTGCTACTTCGTCTCTTCTCTGCTTGCGAGCTTGTGTGGTTAAAAAGAGATGTGGGGATCTTCCAGCTGCAGGAATTTTATATTGTTTTCTCTTTGGTTACACCATTAGCTGACCAAAGTTGATTAATTTTTTTCTTTTTATTTTGAACCATTCACATCGTTTCTCAGGTATGCTAAATTCCATGATCGTCCAAAGGTAAAAAGACAGTAACTTGGTAGTGACAAGAGAATTGGAGAGAGAGGAATGAGCAATCACATCGAAGTGAGGAAAGCAGAATCACGGACTCACAAGACTACAAAACAATCCAGCCAAACCTCTCATAAGATAAACCATTAACCATATGCATAGTTGCAAACTCACGAAAAAATGTCTCTGGAAGAGACCATCTTTCTCAGAGTCCTATGTAATATAATACACATCTGATTCCTACCTCTGATGCCACCAAACCAACAACTTCTGGGACGTACCCTTTTGATTCTCTAAGTATGCAAGAGAAATATACGTAGTAAACTCGAACAATAATTGAAGAGAGAAAACAATCTATTGACAGCTTCAGCATTTCTGGATTTGTTTTATACACATTTTGGCATTTAAGAATCTTCATGTGACGTCCTTTTTTTCTTAATAATCTGTCTGATAATTTACTCCATGCTCGCGGATTGCATGTGCTGAAGGTGAGAAATCATGCTACCTGTTCATACAAGTAAAGAAGAAGCTAACCTAGACTATTGTTTTTTTTAATCAGAGAAGTTGTGTATATGTCTTTTACAATTTTGGGAAAAATCTGCTTATCCTTATCAGTTTGTATCCACACAAATAGATAGATTAAGCGCATACAAACACATCTAAACTTCACCTTCAATACCATGAAAAGGAAAATGGTATAGAATTTTTGGTGAGACAACTAGACTGATAGGTCGCCTTTGATGTGGACCTAGTTTGAAAATTGATCAACCATTGAAACCCTTAGAAACCTGGGTCCAATATCATCTTTTAAGCACTAAGAAACTGGCCCTACAAGCTTTTTGTATCAAAGAAGATGTGGGAGCTTTAAGATTTGTAGGAGCTGTTTAAGTAACCATAGATATTATGTAAACCTCTGAATATAAAAGGCACAAGCAATACTTGAGGAAGCCATAGAAGATTACCAAATTAGAGTATTCCCTAGCGCATCGCATATCTGTCCAATAATGGCTATTCTTCTGTACAGTGTTCTTGGGATTCGCAATGAGGCATAAAAACGAAATTACTATCAAAAACAAGGCCAATTTTATGCTTTAGGAATTAACAGCCAAAACAAGTAGCAGATTTCGAAACTTGTGTCATGTTTGATGAATGTTCACAATTCTAGCTCAAAGATAGGTCCCTTGCTTCGCATTTGCCTTCAACAAGTGGAAGGAAGTCAATTACGTACATGTCTGAATCTCATTCATCAGTTTCACCATTTTCTTGAAATGCTTTCGAACTTTTCCTGGAAAATTTTAGGGAGTTTTTTGTGGAGCATACGAGGCAAGAGATAAGTAAAGATTTCATGCAGCAAAAGGCAGCATTGAACATAATCTAACTTGTCTCTATTATTGTGCATGTGTGTCCCTCGTGATGGTTTCATAAATTCATACAATTAAAATTTGGTAGAATATCACAGAAGCACGAGATTAGTATAAGAATGATTCATTACATTAAATAATCTCTAATTAGAATTTAATGGAACAGAAAGCTGCTGTAACTAACTTACTAACCAACTAAAGCTGCCTTGTGTCAGTTGGAGTGCTTAGCAGAATGATTAACCCAGACCAGTTAAGGAACAGATCTTTCAAACATATCATATTTTCTGCAACTGGGGCATATCTAAAAACTGTTAGTTAATTAATTATCAATAAGCATGCATAGTTAACCATATAATCAAGTACAGGTATTGGATTGAACATGGAAAAACAAAAGAACAAAAAAACCGTATGAATGCATGAATTTGTATGCTAGTTGCCAACTTGCAAAGTTTGGCTGCCTTTTGAGGCAAGCCCACGTTCACGTGATCTGCTTCTAGGGTTTTTGTTTTATTGCACATGACAATGCAACTATATAATATCTCAGCTCTATATGAAGGCACTATCTCTAATCATTGTGTTCTTCTTTCTTTCTTTATAGACTGAAGCGAGAAAAGAGAACTACAGAAATATGGAAGCCTCCAAAATCTCAGCTCTCCTCCTCATTTGCATGCTATTCATATCCTCAGTCACCCCAATTCTCGGGTGTGCTGCTTGTGAAAAGCCGAAACCAAAGCACAAAAGTCCTAAAGGGAAGTCTCCAAAGGGTCCCATTGTTAAGCCTCCAATTCATTTGCCTCCAGTGACTGTTCCTCCCATTGTTAAACCTCCAGTGACTGTTCCTCCCATTGTTAAACCTCCAGTTCATTTGCCTCCAGTGACTGTTCCTCCCATTGTTAAACCTCCAGTGACTGCTCCTCCCATTAAACCTCCAGTGACTGTTCCTCCCATTGTTAAACCTCCAGTTCATTCGCCTCCAGTGACTGTTCCTCCCATTTTTAAACCGCCAGTGACTGCTCCTCCCATTGCTAAACCTCCAGTGACTGCTCCTCCCATTGTTAAACCTCCAGTTCTTTTGCCTCCAGTGACTGTTCCTCCCATTGTTAAGCCGCCAATCAACGTCCCTCCAGTTCTTTTGCCTCCAGTGACTGTTCCTCCCATTGTTCAGCCGCCAATCAACGTCCCTCGAGTCACAATCCCTCCAATCACTGTCCCTCCCGTGGCTGTTCCTCCTGTAGCAGTCCCTCCAGTGACCACTCAACCACCAAAGGGAAGTCCATGCCGACCTAAGGACACATGCCCCATTGACACTCTAAAGCTTGGAGCTTGTGTTGATCTTCTGGGTGGATTAGTGCACATTGGACTCGGTGACCCAGCTGTTAATGAGTGCTGCCCAGTCCTTCAAGGATTACTTGAGCTTGAAGCTGCTGTTTGCTTGTGCACCACTCTCAAGTTGAAGCTTCTCAACCTTAACATCTATGTCCCTCTCGCTCTTCAACTCCTCGTTACTTGTGGCAAGACTCCACCTCCTGGATACACTTGCTCTCTTTAGATCTATTATCCATGTTAAGTACTCCTCAACTCTATCTTAACTACTTCAAGTTGTCAGTGTAAAAAAAAGCCAGGCATTCCCAGAAAAAAGATCCTAAATTTATACAAAACTCTTTTAACAATTTCTCATCATAAGCTTCCATGTTCTTCAAAGTTTTCACTAATATTTATATACTCCCTGATTGTTGTGTCTACAGATTACTAGACCATTGGTTAGTGGAAAGATGGAATCGACATGAGAGGGTGTCGAGCTAGCCCCAGTTGATCCTTCCCCTTCCAACATCTCTCGTTCTTTAATTCTCTGATTATTGTTGTTTTGCTCATTGTACACCATTTATTTTCAACTGTAAGATTGTTGCATGTATGTGTGGTTTGATCACTTTAAGACAAGGGAAGCAATCAAGAATGGTTTTCTATATCCTTGGTTTTCCAGATACTTCAATTTAAGCATTGTTACTGATTATCATAACTACTCTTAACTAATTTAACCGATTCTTCTTTCCATTGTAACTTTTTCCGCTGAGACCCAGAAACATGATGATAGTGTTACTTATAATCTATCTTTGATTCCTTAAAAGCGAAAGAAAACAAAAGTGTATATGATCAAAGCTTATGGTTTCATCTTCCAAATCTACCAAATCAAATAAAAGAAAAGGTCACCTTTTACATTATATTGGATACTTGAGTTCGTAAAACGACAAACATAAGAAACTCCATGCATGCAGACAAGAACATACAGAAGTTCTGGACCATAACATAAGAAACACACAGACGCACAGGGAGAGATGTTAAGGTAGATGGTTTTCAGGTTTCCAATGGGCTTATTATGGAAATCACTGAAACAGCAGTTGCAGCAACATGAATATGAATAGTACAGTATAGTAAAAGGCCTCCAAGGGTCTTGATCAGTTCCCATGCGAAGGCAGTGTAACTTTCGAGTTCAACATGTCATGTTATTCGTAAAAACAAAATACAATTTTTATAAAAACAAATTTTCTTTATTTAATAATAAAATTCATTAAAATTATTATATAATAACCATAAAATTGAATTCTTTTTAATTAATAAATGACAATTAAATAGGATGTAGACTTTTCATTTCTCACTTCGTAGAATATCAATTTATTATGAATTTTTATAAAACATTATTAAAAATATTTTCACGCGAGGTAGTAATTTGATACCTAAGTTATTTTTATTTTAAAAAGTTGAGATGCAATTAAGAATTAAAGATTGAAAATTAAAGTGATAACATATTCTAAAAGTATCTAACTTTTTGAAAAATTTTCATTTCAATACCTAAATTTTTAAATTTTTTAATTAAGTGACTAATTTTTTATAAACTTAATATTTGTGATAATATTTTATTGATTTTCACGCAAACGTTTATATGTAATGGATTAAAAATTTTCGCTAACCAAATCAATAAAATAATAATATTTTGAATTAAGTTATTAAAAATTATAAAATGTTAATCACTTAATTAAGATTTTTAAAAGTTTGGGTACTAAATAAAAAATCCTAAAATGTTATACACTTTAAAAATTGTTATCCCAAAATTAAATCATCCTCCTATCTTATGCTCCCTTCTTTTATTTTTTGGTGTTTGAATTTTTTTTGTTTCCTACGAGGTATCTTAAGAGGGTCTCAATTATGAGAAGGTACTTTTAAGCCATCTACGCTCAGACTAATCTCCGCTCGAACCGGATCAGTCTCTTACAGGAGACAAAACTCTGACTTCAAATTTTAAACGGCTGCATACATAAGGATGGTTCGAACTCATGACCTCACTTACAACAAGAAAGCTTTTTACCAACTCACCACGTCTTGGGTTTTTGGTGATTGAAATTTGAATATTGTCAGCTTACATTATGAAAAATGAACTTATGATTACCAAGTATTAAGCAATTATAAAGAGTTCACCCATAATTTGAGGCTTGGTCCTCTCCAATTGCTCTTCAAGTGCTAACAGAAACCATAAACGAAGAATTTTAATTTATGCATTATCACTTTTGTGTGGGCCGAAGTGTCTGGTTGATTCATTGCATCAAAGACGTGAATTGAGAGGAAAGGAAGAAGGGAAGTGCTCTGCTTGTCATTTCCTGTTTTCTTTACAACGTAATATCAACTGTCAATCAAAACAATCATCAGGTACGAATTGACTAGACCGTTAGGCCCAGTTTCATGCAAAATTGTGTACCATCCAGTTTGTGTTGCGTCCATCTAGAACATGAAATCGTCGGCAGCGACAATACAAGGCGCAGGTGATTAAATAAAGGGTTTTTTTTTTTTTGTTTAACCGAGCTCGTGAGTTTAAACTTTTTTTTATAAAACGTGTAATTGTTTAAAATTTAAAATCAAAGTTTTGCTTTTCGTAAAAAACTTATTCGGTTTGAGCGGAGATTAGTCTGAGTGTAAATGACTTAAAGGTATCTTTCTCTAATTAGAACCCACCTAAAACACCTTGTGAACAACCAAAAATAAAAATAAAATTGTCTGTAGCAATGTAGTTTTGTCTTGTATTAAACTTTGGGTTAATAATTTAATTATTATTATAACTCTAGGTCCATCCCATTATTTATGGTTTTTTTTAAACAAAGTAATTCACAAGTAATATCTTTTGGATGCACACTGAGTAAATCTTTGAATTGACGCAATAGTTTATAAATTACGTCAATTGAGTATTTCACACTAATAAGCCCCATACAACATGCTCGATTAAAAGAGCTTAAATAGAAGAAATCGAATAAAGGACTTTTTGATCTCACACTCTTTCACTTCAAGAAGACTACGGAGAGCACAAGAAGAAAACAAGTGAACCCGACTTCATTTATTTTTTTAGTAATAAAAAATGTGAAAATAAATTTACATGTTATAAATCTGATTTTAATGATTAATTAACTAAAAGTTTAGAGAAATTTATCTGTCTATGAGTAATATTTATTTTCAATTCTCAATTTTACTCATCGTAATTCGTAGCACATGTATTACATTTTTGTGAATCAAACTTGTATTTACATTTTTACGATTTTTAATATTATTTTAAAAAAGAAACTTTAGACTATCATTGGGTCAATAACTCTTTTTATAAATTAACTTAGAATTATTAATCTCTTTTTCTTTTCGGTGCACTCACCTTAAATAAAAATTGAAAAATGAGATGACCAAGATTTTAGGACCACTTCAAAAGCATTGGCATTTAGCACATAAACTTAATTTTGGGATTTTGTCCCAGGGCTTAGACATATGGTGCCCATTTGAGCTGCTGCTCCAGTATAATACATGGAAAGTTAAATACATGCATGTCCAAATTTCCCCAGAAAACAACTTCCAAGGTTACTATTTAATGGGCCCAAAAGAGAACAACTTGCTTCCCAAACTCCACTCAGTATTGTTCGCAGTTCGCTTGCTACTAGAAGTAGAATCCAAATACAAAGATCATCAAGTGGGCACGAGCAAAGCAATACCTGTTTCCTGGAAATGTGGAGACTAGTTCGAATGCAAACAAGTAGGGGATATCTAAGAAACAATGAGAACTTACAAACAAATTGATGATTGATTCCTTTTCTTTTGTTTTCAATTCGAAATGCTAGGTAAACAATAAAAATGTCAAAAGGCAGGCGTTCGCTCTATTCAAAACAATCAGCCACACCATTAGTGAACCTAGACCTGAAAGATTAAGAAAAAGAAGAACATTCTCTAAATTGATCTATATATATGTTACACATCCTGTTAAAAGGATTGTTGATCCACCTGTTAACTAGATCGGCGAAGAGGACTGAACACATTCACGTAATATAACCATCAAAATTTATTCAATTGTACACTACTTGGGAGGAATCTGACCCGACTGCACAGCTTTAACTTGTCAATAGCTGCTTGAGACTTACCAAGTGAAAGATCCACAAAAACTGCAGTCAAAGTGGCCTGTGGACTGTTCGGTATAAGAGACAATGCTTGTATCACAAAAAGATGAGCCCGTTCAATGTCACCTTGCAAAGCAAACATGGTTGCGAAATTTGCGTAAAGGGTTCCACGCGCCTCTTCTGGCTTGAGGAACATAATGCCGTGTGATTCCTCGGGTGAAGAATTCTTGACAGTAGTGGGCTCTCCATTCAACTCTTTGCGATCGAATGTTTTCTGAACTCGCCATTGGTTGAAATCGTCCTGGCTGAAGGGCCAGTCTAAATTATCTCCTTTAGATAGACAATGTGACAAATGATCAGCAGCTTCCTTAAGCTTGTCAAGCAAACAGAGAGCCTCTGCGGCATATACATGGCCAAGAAATGTATAAATTCTTGAACATTTTGGAAGTTTCAAGAGAGACTTTGCAGTGGACAAGGCCTTCTCGGGATTGTCCAATTCCAACTCAACATATGCCAAGTTCGCCAGAACAGCTTGCTTCATCATGTGATTTTCTTTCCTACGAATATCTTCATAGAAGGAGACAGAATTCTGCATAATCTCCAGACTTGTCCCACCCTTCGGCTCTTTTGCATCTTCATTTGCATTAGCTTGAGCTAAGCCTGCTGATGCGGTTGACTTGTAATCAAGGTTCGTTAGGTTCTTGTGATTTGAATTCTTCACAGATCCTGCTTCACTCAATTCATTTTCCTCCACAGACAAATCAGTAGGTAAATCAGACTTCAAGTGATTCAAGACCGAAGAGTCTAACAAATGCAGCGCCTTCAATAGACATTGACGGGCAAGGGACATGGAGAGCTTAGATTGGCTGTCATTGCCCAGAATTAAAACGTCCCTTTCAAGTAAATTTCCACATCCATTTCTGGAAATCCCATCTTCAATTGCAAGATGCCTACTTTTCCCCTTGCCAATAACACGAACAGTGATTTCTGTTTTGTCTGAAAGGGCCCGACCCGCACTTATAAGCCCTTTCTCTAAAGCCATCAGACAGCACTCAGCAATCCGCAGCCACAAGATGGGTCGATTGTAAAAAATTAAACTTGCTTTCTGGAAACAGCGTGCAGCTAGCAAGGGTTTCCCACATGCCAATTGCTGCACTCCACAATTATATAAAGTTTGAAGAGATTTATCCTGTGAGAAAGTTAGCATCTTTTCAGGTTTGTCCTTCCTATGGGATGAACTACTACTTAATGCCTTTGAAAAGAGGACAGATGAAGTGTGGTATTTCCCAAGCAGAAAGTAAATGCACCCAAGGTTGTTAAACATGCTTGAAATTCCCACTTCGGTCCTATTACTAGATGCCAGCAACAGCTTGATGGCTTTACGGTGATTTCCACGAGCATATTCAAGCTGAGACTTTAAGAGGAGAGCCATAGACGAGTCTCTTCCACGAGCAATGTTCATGGCAAGCTTGACTTCACGTTTAGCTTGTTTAAAATTCCTGGTGAGAATTAGAAACTGCACCTTATAAAGTTGCAACTGAAGCTTCAGATCAACATTAGACATAGAACTGTCAACTGGAGTCCTTGATAGATCATGTGAAGACGAAAGACCAACTGGCCTTGCCAAGTTCTGTCCATCTATTTCTAGTGAAAACATCGATCCATACTCAAGTGTCTCTTCTGATAATGACAAACTTCTAGATAAAGAATTCTCCATTGTATTCCCACCAGGAGATAAATCTGAATTATGGGCATCCATAGCTGATGAGCTGCCTGGAATCGAGGACTTCCCAACTAAAGTTGCGGATTGCTGCTGTGCATTGCTTCCATTGTCACTTTGAGTCACAACACTAACACCAGAATCCTTTTCGAGATACATCAGAACATCCTAAAAAATTGTATGTGTCCATCAGAGATACATAAAACCGAACAACACAGTTGTTTGATGTAATCAATCATGAAACTAGGACAACTATCATCACAAAGCATAAATGTCAATAATTGAGCATACCACAACAAAGGCAGCAAAAAGAACTAGAAAGTAGAAAGATTGTTTTACTTTAACTTACAGCAGATTTTGATGCATCCTGGCACACAAGCGCCACATCTAGCAACAAAAGGCAAACATGAAGAGCAATTGTCTGCACATCAATAACAAAAACATCATGAGACAAGAATACAAGTGCACACCAAATCACTTGCACAAAAAAAAAAAAAAAATTGCACCTCATCAATAGGTTCAATGTTTTGAAACAATGGTTCTAAAACTGATAACGACTTGGTATGTTCATGAAGGTGAAACCAGATAATCGCCTGTAAAAGTTCAATTTAACATGTCAATCCATGCCAGAAAAAATCACCAACAAGCAATAAGGCAGAGTAAATATTAAAGGCCCCTCACAATGTTGAGCGTCACTACAGCTGGATCAAATTCATCCATGTAGACAAGAGTTGCACTATTTGAGGCAGGAGATTGATGTGTTGTCAATCCACTCCCTTTAGCCCCTGAATTAACTTTATTGCCAGGATTGCTAGCATTGTCCAAGTGGTCTCCTGAAGCACGAGCGACATCTTCGTTTTTCTTCTAAACAAACACCACCAAAAGAAACACAGAAGTAAAGTTCACAGTAAACTCCAATACAAAGTGTAAGCCATGATGCAGCAAAAACATCTTGAGATAGCTGCCAAAATTTTGCTATCGAGATTGGTAGAGACTAGTACCAGACAAAGAAACCTTGAATGTCTACTTAAACATGAATACTGGCATACAAATTGATGATGCAAATTCAGGTACAATTTAAGTGAATAGAAAATAGAAAGATAGTTTTCAAAGGTCTAGAATAAGCAGCAGCCATCAAGTCAATTTGATGATGGAAAAAAGAGGGATGTTAAATAAAAAAACTTCATAGATGCAATGATCATGTGCAACAACCCAGTTTCAGTAACCTCACTTCAAGTCACATTCCCACCTACGTTTCATGGACAATAAATGCAACTGTCTTGATTATTTCAGAGCGGGAAAATGTTGCACTACACCATTGCAGAAACTGCTGAAAGGTCAATCGCTAAATGTTTCATGAGCACAATTACCATAGCACACCTGAAGCTATAAATCCACTAAAAACCACAGAGGTGAGAACAATACTATACCTTAATAATATTAAGAACTTCAAGCAACTTCTTTGGGTCTGAACAACCATGTTGAAAGTATTCAGCAATTGCAATATTATGTAGAACCTGATCAGGAATTCATTCTTAAGACTTTGAAAGAAGGCTAGAGAAACAGGAATAGTAAAAGTACCAAAAAGATTTGACAACTTAAGATGATGAAAAGTATTCAAGTGCGCAATCATGAATGCTCGTCACCATGTTCGAGAAGTCAATGCTATGGCTTGCAGATGTGGTCAGGGTAGAATGATATAAATATCAGGAATAAACAAGCAGGACTTCTAGAGAACTCTATGGAGTTAAACATCCAGTAAAAGTCATACAAACAATGGCAAATTGATAAGCAGACACATAAATAGATTAGCTTTTAAGTGACGGATGACTTTCATAATATGCATTAACCAAAATTAGCATAGTACTTGATATGAATTCCCCCAATAGGATATAAGAAATAACAAATTGACCTGATAAAGTACTCACTTAACAGAAACCGAAAATTAATAGTATGACATTTGTCTCTTGATTGACCATATTTCACTTCATGACAAACCAGATCCAAGATTAAACACATTATGCAACATATGTCACCATCAACAAATGGAATTAACCCATCCAATCCTCTTTTTCATTCCATACATATATCTTTGCATCCCAGAAAGTATAAAAGGGAAAAAATTTGATGAAACCTCTAAATGATAGCAGATAACAGAATTTGTCAGGTAAAAAGGTAGAAGCTACACAGAGAACACTGGAATCCAAACACAGAACTACTTGAATCTTGCCTTTTTTCGATAAAGGAATCAGCACTATAACTGAACTGATAATCACTTCAACAACAATCGATATCATGTCCACCTGTCCCTAGTGTCAAAAATGAGCATCCTAATCCAGAGCACTGACAACTAGAAAACGTGTCCATTAACCCTAACACACTACATCCAAATGATCTTCCTAACAGAAGTGCTCAGGCTCAAATCATTACATTTGACCTGTCTAGTCTTACTTAAGTTACCCTAACTAAAATCAGTATGAAACAGTGACTCAACCTCCGCACCGCAATATCACCAAACAATTGAGCAAATTTGAAATCAATCCACTTCACGGCAAGTAAACAAGGCCCCAAGCAAAAGCTAAGATGGATTAACACTCAAGTTCGAAACCATCTTTATCCAGCAAAGTAACTAATCAATTCGAAGACAACCCACACACACACACACACACAAAAATTCGCCAACAACTAAACCACATGCAAAATGCAGAATATCCAAACACCAAAGAAGCAAAATGTACATTAGTTTATATATTTACTTTCGGATCGTCCTCCTTCATTTGGTTGAGCTGATGCAAAACCTCAAGGCACTCAGCGAAACGTCGGGACTGGAAATGAAAAGCGGCGTCCTTAGCGAGTGCAGCAGTGACCGAGAGTACGATGTCGTCTTCGCCGCCTCCGCCGCCAGGTGACGATTCTCGAGCATCGGCGGCGGAATGGGACGACGAATCTTGGGCGTCCATGATCAGATCCGACGAATCGCACGGTAGAGAAGCTGTTTCAGATCTCAGCAAGAATTAATATCCAAATATATCTAACCTATAATCTCACTTCACACTATCTAGTTAATGAAGGAGAAATTGCGGCCTCACCTGATAGAATTAAAAACTTTTAGCAGTGAAAATGAAGAGAAAGAAGTTTGAATTTTTAAACTCAGTTAAAGAGGAAAGAAAGAAGAAGCCCCTGGATTTCCTCCGAATTTGCAAATAAGGACTTTGCGCTTGCCCTTGTCTTGAGTGGGGGTCGGTTTGCTATATTCTAGAAAACTTGATTAAATTTGAATACTTAAAATACGAATTTGATCAAATCGAACATCATCTGTTGACTTTAAATCGAATTGAGCCCCCAAATAACCTGAAATAATTTGTCATACTTCATATAAAGCATTGGAAGCTTGAAGGGGTCGGTGAGCTTTTCAACTTCAAAAGGCCAATTTTTATTTTACACTATTTACAGCAATGTAACACGATTTTGTCACATTAACCCTTAACTATACATTAAGATAATTAAGCAACTCTTCTCAACATCTCCAAGATGGAGTCCGGATTCCTAATTTCCTGAGACTCCTGTGAATCCTCATTACCTTGTGAGAAATCGACAGTGGTGTATGTTCGGATTCCAGGACCGTGTCCATTGCAGTCCATCTCTCTTCCTTGCTGTGCTCGTCTTACTTCTTTTTGGTGCTCAGTTAGTTCTAACCTTTTCCTTTTTGAAAATGAGCAATGCTCATTTCCTTGCTCAGAATAATCCTTCAGATCCTCCATTAACTCGATTCTTTTTGAGCTTTTGTGTACTGTTATCACTCTGAGCTTTTGAGCACTTACGTCACTTGGAGATTGACATTTGACCAGAAAAGGCAAGTTTTTCTCCTGCAGTTTTATTCTTTTCTTTCTTGATAGCTTGTCCAGGAGGTCAAGTAAGCTCCGAGGATACTCTAAATCAAACTGTTCACCATATGTGGAATTCCAATATCTGATGGTTAGGTCTGCAATGGCTGGGTTGGGGTGATCGAGAGTCTTTTCTAGGAGACCTGCCTGAAGTTCGAGAAAACCAGAATCGTATCGTATAGGTGGCTGGCTCATCATCAAACAATTTAGTATTTCACCCCAGAAATGTTGAAGCTCATTAAGGATGCTCTCATGCTTTATCTCCCTGTGTGACAACCACTGAAGTAGGGGAGGGGACATGATCTGCAATTATACAAAAAATCATTAATAGTAAAGTCAATGTATAAATATGGATTCCCAAGACATAAATACAAGATTTTGGTTTCTGCATAAATAAAATGTTTAGATAAAACGTTAATAAAATGTCTTCACAAGTTCATCACCAGCCTGAACTCTAAATCACTGTCAGAAAGAATGATTTCAACTTAATACCTGAATAAATAAGAGAATACGTTGCTCCAAATGAAGGCAGCTGACAACGCGAGTCAGTACAGAAAACACCCTGCAAAATTGTAGATAGGTATAACTCAAAAATTATCAGAAAAAGGTAAAAATTTAGGCATGACGATAAAGGAAAGAGGTCTAGGTCAACCTTGAAGTTAAAAGAATGTCTATAGGTGGATTTGCTCCTAACATCGTGTGCGACATCTTCAAGAATCTGTATTGTATTATGTCGTGAGCATGTGCAATTCACAATCAATTTAATTAAGGGAATTTAGAGACACAGTATAATCCATGAGTGATACATGAAACCCAATTTTGACTCGAGACGATCCTCATAGTTGACAATCATTAGTTTCTTTCCACTTTTCTAGACAATTTGATGAGAAGAATACATTTGGGATCTTTGCCAGCAGATATATATTAGACGATAAAATACAACAGGATCAAAACCAGAAAATTGCACTTAATTGCAACTTCTTAAATACCTCATGTAAGCTTAGGCTAAGCCGATTAGAATTGAATAGATATTTTAAACATGGATTCAGTGTTTAAAACCTGAACTAGTGATTGAGTTTTCATCTACTTTTGATCTATCATACCAAGCAAAAATCCTGAAAAAAAAAATGAATGAGACAGGTCCTATTTCCTGGTAGCTAACTTGCTCCTTACTCGTTTGCAACAAATGCACTTGGCCACAAGATATGTTATGATTGAGGAATGGTCATGTATCTGTCTTTCAAATCAAGTTCACTTAATCTGAAAACAGATGCATACGAGGGGGGCGGAGTTAGCAACCCATTTATGTGCACTCTGAATAGACGAACCAACCTGGCAGCCAATTCCAAGCTATTATTGATGCTGTTGAGTATTTCTGATTCACCAGTACCTTTGTTTTTGTTTCCATCTAAATCTGCCGCCGTTAGTATTTGATCCAGGATAAATGTCACAGCATTGCTGCATAAATAAAGGAGATCATGAACCTTTTGGCTCAAATTCAACTGCTCGCTGTAATCTTGTATGCCAATGTTTTCATCCAGTAGCCCATTTAACGTTAAGCATAGAACCTCAGGGAAACTGTCTGTTGAGAAATACTTGGATTCTGAAGCAACCATAGCACCATAAAGTGATTTCCAAACCTCCATTGCCTCTTCAAGATCAAACTTTCCATTTGTTGATACAAAAAAATCCTTCAAGGGGATACTAAGTTCTATGGGCTTCAAATTTTTACTGGAGTGAGAGCATACATAAAATGGGTAGGACAACAGATGGCATGTGGCAAGATTACTAATGCTCTTGGAATCTAGTTTCAACAGTGAAAAGTTCTTTCCATCAACAATGCAGTCATTCACACATTTAGCTATCACTATCCATAAAAGCAGGTACTTATAGTCCACAAGTTTAGACAGTACACATACAGTGACACGAAGACTTTCAAGGTGATTGCCTAAAGAAAGTACGGATTTGAAAAACTTCTGCAGTCTCTGTAAAGCTAACTCCAACCTCTGTGAACTTGATTGAATCACCATGCAAATATAGAGAATGACTATATAAGCCACTGGTGAAACCATATCCGTAGGGGCTATATGGCAGAAGGACGGAAGTTTTTTGTAGTTATTGTCAGATACCTGTTGCATATTCTGAATGTATCTGATGTCTAAAGCAACCATGTAGAGAGGCGAACCCAAAATAAAAGGTTCCAACTCCTCAGTAACAGCCTCTAGAAACTGGAGGGGAACAAGGGGCAACGCATTAGCCCCGCTAGCATCGAAATTGAAATCTTCACAAATCTTCTTTATGAACTTCAATATTGAGTTCAAACAGAACATGACACCATCATAGTTGATGGATGAACTTCCTAACTCCACCTGGACCCCTTTAAGAAGCGATCGGAATACCCTCAAAGACGCATTATAGGCTGAATACCTATTCTCATCGGTTAATGTTGCATCACATGCATGGCTGTTTATGTTGTTAAGGATCTCTATGAAAAAATCTAACCTACTTATATCCCATGGTAACCATTTAACGGGATGCTGTTTCCATAAGCTTTTCACTGATGCTGGAGGTTCTTTGGATGATATAAATAACAAATTATCGTTTTCCTGGCTAGTTGGTTCATGATCTGATTTTCTACACTTTGCGAGTATGAAATCGTCGAGAAGATTTAAACACGGATTCCATAACCAAAGAGTTTTTGCAGTAAGGCTAAGTTGAAAAACTGCTCTGAATATAGGAACAAGTGCCATATCTACCACTAATGGATGATTAATGATGCCATCAAGTTTATGTAGCAGATAAAGCCATGTGTTCAAGCAGGAAGTGTAGACAGAGAGATCACATTTACTTGACATTACTCCTATTAGAGGAGTCATAAGGAGCTTTATACTTTTTGAAAAGCCACCTTCTGGACTTTGAGATGTGTTTCTGTGGGATGATTGCACATGTTGAATACCATTATTCTTGATTGCTTTATCAATCTCACAAGTTGAAATAGGAGGATTAAGCAGAGAATCAATAAGGCCTTCCCAAGCAACCTGTGCATAAAGGAGACCATAAGCATTTCCTAAGAAAAATGAGAATGAACAATCTTAGATCCTTTATTTTCCCAACAATGCAATAAGGGAGAAGTTTGTCTCCATGAGGACAACCGTCGGAGAAAACAAGTCAGGCCCTTGGGAAGAAGCTCAAAGTTCAATTCCCTGGTTCAAACATTTTCATAGGTGGAACAGGTTTTGCTACTTAACATGGCTATATCCTTGATAATTAAAAAGTTTTTTGACAGTGACAAGAAGAACAATAGCCTAATTTTATTAGATGTGCAAAGTTCCAGCCATACCTGTGAAGCGATTTGGACTTGAGGATTGTAATCAGAGAATGTCTTCTCAGGAATTTTCAACATGTGGTTAACCAAATGCCTAATCTTGACTTGAGATCCTAATAGACGTATAAACCATTCCCATGCTTGAATTGCTTGAATTTTGAAGCCCTGGTTGAGAAGATCCATCATCCCATATAGCATATTTTGTTTAAGATCTTCAACTAGTACCTGTTGATGAAGACAGATGTATGCCTGATAAAGTTTATACTGCAACACTTACCCTAAAGTCCAATTAATTTATATGGAATTCTTATGCATTTTAGCACACTAAAATGAAGTAACATAAGGCAGAGATGCAGTTATAAGAGGACAAATCCTTAAAAAAAAAAAGAAATATCTCAATGGTGATAGTCTTATTGAATGAACTTGCCATGAATAAGCAATAATCCCTAACCTATTAGCATTAGAAAAAGAAAAGGTTATTCACACCTTAGAGAGTGGTGAAGGTGGAGGAAGTATGAGAGATCTAATCTTCAGCAGACACCTTTGTGAGATATCCCTCTCTCTCTTATCAATGCTGAGAAGTCTCCTATATATGGGAGGGGTCCATATGTGCGAAGTCTTTTTCATCTTCCCAGTCAATTGATCTGCCAACTTGATCACAGCCTACTATTAGTAAAGATGAAAGAATTAGTACAAGAGTTGAATGTCGTAATTAGAATATGCCAATAATTGAATACTGTAATGTAATAGATTACAAGAATGATATGTATATTATTCTTCTCTAGGATTTGTTCTAATTTCTGAAGATCACAAGAGCATTATAATAACTGCAAAGCAGCATAGGCAAGCAATAATGTTCAGAGCACTTCAGAGAAATTTGACTTCAATGTAGGTCCTAAATCAATCAGCTTCATTGTGTACCCAGAATAATCAATACAATAGCCACTATGCTCAATTGGCAATCAAATGCATAAGATGATTTTACCTGCATAGCCTCAAATGTTATTGACAACGAACCCATAGGATTGTCAAGTGCATGAACGGTTGCCCTTAAAAGTGCATCAAAGTGAGAAGCCAGAACCGATGCATCGAATTGTTGCATAGATATACACCAGACCCCAAGGTTGCAAACTGACTGCTACATCAAATGAATAAGTGAAAACGAAAACACCCTTTTAAAAGTTACCGTAAATCAGACACGTAAATGTTCACCTTTATTTTTGTGGTCATGATGACTTCTGACAATGCCTCGACAATATTACTTGCGTCATCTACTAGAGTTCCCAAAAGAAAAAAGAAGGAAACGAAATAAGTAAAAAACATGTTGAATAAAAACTACTCCATCTCGGTATTTAAACACGAAAAGTTGAGATCAATTAAGCTGAGAGTTGAAGTTGCTACCTGTGATTGTAGAAACAAGGGAAGGATGATACAAAATGAATCCCAAACACTTCAATGCCTGTGCAGCTCTGAGAATAAAAACATACCGATTAACCCATTAATAAAATGAACCACCACACGCAAATGAATCGGAACTTCCTTACATGAGACTTACATTTCTTCATCTTTGTCAGATACGTCGACGGAGATTGCAGAAACCAGAACCCGACAACTATCAGCCAGGATTTGGATCGATGACGGATCGTTTCCTGATTGTTCCTGAAGGTGGAGAAGATGAGAGTACGCGAACGATTTATTTCCTTTTGACCTTGATTTGATTAGGGCCTTTGCTTCCTCGAGCTGATCGGAGAAGCTCGACATTGTCGACGACGATCGGAGAGAGTAGAAAATCGAATAAGAAAACCCTAATTTTGAGCGGGATTCATCTGAGTGCAATTTTCGCGCCAAGAATAAACATACAGTGATGAAGTCGCTGAGTGGCGGGGGTTTTAGTGAGGGTCTGTTTGTGTAAATAGATGTTCATGTCCTCGTCCCAGAACGCGAATTAGACTCTTCCTTGTTTGGTTTAGGGTATCCTAGCGTAGGACTACTGTTCATTGCATAAAACCTTGTGCTTAAATAACAAATTAATTTTTATTCAATTCCAAATTAACAAAATAAACTTTATTTGACCTAATTTGAAATTAAATATTAAAATTTAGTCAAATTCTATTAATTATAACAAATTAACATATATTTTAATTTAAATCAAACAGATTTACAATTAATAAATAAGTTTTTACTTATTATAAATTTTATCGTACATTTATTTTGCAAATATTTAAAAAAGTAATTATACGAATATTATTAAATACAATTATGTTTTCACAGTGTAAATTAATAAATAAAAAAGATTGAAAACTATTATTTTATAAATTTTTATGATTAAAATAATTTCGTTATTTTTAAATTACATTAAAAATAAAAAAAAATTTGTTAAAACTGGAGTCATAAGTCTTGGTCCTATTGGGAACTTGGGCCGGTCTCAGGCCCTTATAAATATTTTCAGAATCCAATGCCACCTACATTAATCACAAATTCTTATATTAACGAATAAAATCATTTAACTGCTTTCAACGGCAGCGTCTTGAGTTTAGCCCTTGCGTTAGAACGTGACTAGGGATAGCAATGGATAGGGTTCGGTTCGGGTTTTACTTTATCCATATTCATATCCATTTTTTATGACTCAACTCATATCCACATCCATATCTATCTGTTTTTATGATTTATTACCCATATTCAAATCCATTGGATTGTTCGAGTTTTTGAATATCCATCGGGTTGTATAACATATAAAA
>JANZLX010000007.1:28190310-28221825 GCA_025531955.1 Erythroxylum orinocense | reverse complement strand
CGCGAGCTAGAAAAGGACCGAGGCCGTAAGCGTCACATTGGCCTGTTGAAATCGCGCCTCAAAAATGATATTTTTGTCGGGACAACGGTTTTAACCGCACACGTGTCCCAGTTAGATTCTTTTTTATTACCATAACCTCTGTCAACGGCTTTAAATCTGCACCTACTGACGCGTGCTGCAATCCTCGACCACAATTCCTCACCGGGTACGTCTGGTTTGTCTTAACTTCAAATGATTAAACGTAATGATTTGTACGAAGCTTCGGATAGTCGGGAACCACAAATCTATTCCCATTTATTATATTTAAATTGATATAAAAATTTGTTTAAATTTAAATTAATTTTGAGCCCGTCTAAAAAATTAATATGTTATTATTCTTAATTTAATAAATAATAAATTTTATTTATTATGAATAAAATATATATTTATTTAAAATACATAATTTATAGATTATTGTAGATATTTGATAAATACATTATGTAAAATTAGAAAGAAAAAAAAGATCGTTTTTTTTTGGAATAAAATCAACATTAGCCCAAAAAATAGACAAAGGTAGGGAAGACAAAGAAAACTAATCCAAGCTAACAGGCTTACCCTGTATACCTGGAACCTAATAGTCTTTCCCCCTTAACAAAAACCGAAACCGAACAATCTGAATTTAAAAAGGAAACTAAACAAGGAGGACGATCAGTCCAGTAATGTGGGTTTGCATGTAATAAGGCTACCCTGACTAAAATATAAGCCGCCTTATTGGCAGTCCTACGCGTCCATTGAAAGGATAAGTGAAAGAAATAACGCTTGAATGATAAACAATCAAGGGTCAAAATGTCAATCTTAGACCGATTTGACGAAGGAGTTGGACAACTGCTAAACAATCCGACTCCACAATGACCTTGACAAGCTGTTGGTCTTTTAGCCAAGAAAGAGCTTCCCTTATAGATATAATTTCGACAAGAACTGGGTCAAATAGGGCAAGAAAAAAACCTAAAATAGCAGTCACAAACCTACCTCGTGCGTCTTTGAAAATTACAGCAAAGTCTTCTATCTGAACATCCTCTAGAGAAACAACGAACTCGCTGTCTTCTTTCTCCTGAATAGAGAGCCTTTGTAACCCTGATTTTATGAAGCTAAAATGAAAATCTAAGAGAGACCAACGTAAAGATAATACCTAGACCTCACCTTGCACATGAATAACAAGACCAACACTTGCACTGTGTATGTGTGTGTGAGAGAGAGAGAGAGAGAGAGAGAGAGAGAGAGGAGCAAGACCTGGTGTAACCCTAATTAAAAAAAATTCTTAGGTGGGAAGTGCAATAATTGCATTGAAGACAACAATTACATGGCAGGACACGTCTCAAATTCGTGAGTGATTAATTGACTGATTGAGATGTTAAAGAATTTTGAATCCCAATAATAGAGTTTAGTTTTTATCTGATTGGACACGTCATTTGCCAGAGTTTCCGTCCAGGACCAGACTACAACAATTAAGTGCAAAAGTTCGGATTCGCAATCAGTTCTTAAGACAGAACCAAATTCTAGAATTCATTCTTTTACTAATGATGGTGCGCAGGATTGTCTGCTCAAAACCCATTTTGGTTGCGTAAGTGCGTGACTAAGCTGGCCACTTGTCCCTCCAAGCTTTCAAGAGGTCAAATCATTTTTACACATATAATTTAAATAATTTATTAAATCAAAACGTGAGTGTTTACCTACGTGGAAAACTTAGCAAATGCAAGTAGTGAAATCACACATATCTCAAAACTTGAAGAAAAAAGGACTTGGTAGATCCGACGTGGCATCTCAATCGTGGATATTTGGAAGTTAAGACATGACGTTTATGGTTTCAGCTTAACTTCACGAGTGAAGCTACAACAATGGTGAATGGTGCCAGTTTACGGTGTATAAATAGTTAACTACCTATCGTCTCTTTTGCCAACTGCAATCGCTCTCCACTCAGTCACTAGCCTCTGTTGGGTATCACAACTTGCACAATTAGGAGCTAGCTTTCTTTCCAAAAAAGACGATGACGATCAAACCAGTGGTTCGGATTTCGGAAAGGAAGCTGGTCGTCAAGGACCGGACTATCCTGACCGGAGTTCCGGACAACGTGATAGCCACAGCTGGCTCCGGCCCCGGCCCGGCGGAGGGGATCTTCATCGGGGCGGTATTTGATGGCGAAAGCAGCCACCACGTGGTGCCGTTGGGAACACTCCAAAACGTGAGGTTCATGGCGAGCTTCCGGTTCAAGCTCTGGTGGATGGCTCATAGGATGGGAGACCATGGACGAGATGTTCCTCTGGAGACTCAGTTTTTAATCGTCGAGACCAAGGATGGGTCTTACGTGGAATCGGGCGACGGAGATCAAGATGGTCAGATCGTTTACGCGGTGTTCCTTCCCCTGATCGAAGGCTCTTTCAGAGCTTGCTTGCAGGGGAATATTCACGACGAACTCGAGCTTTGTTTGGAGAGCGGTGACGTGGACACCAAGGCGTCGTCATTTACCCACTCGCTTTTCGTTCACGCCGGCACCGATCCTTTCTCCACCATAACGGAGGCGGTACGCGCCGTTAAGTCACACCTTAAGACGTTCCGGCAACGTCATGAGAAAAAATTGCCTGGAATTATTGATTACTTCGGATGGTGCACTTGGGACGCTTTTTATCAGGAAGTGACTCCAGACGGCGTTGAGGCTGGACTCCGAAGCTTGACTGACGGAGGCATGCCGCCGAAATTCGTCATCATCGACGACGGGTGGCAGTCCATTGACAGCGACCCAGTGAAGGATCCGTCCAACGCTGAGCAGAAACAGCAGCTTCTTATGAGGCTGACTGGGATTAGAGAGAATGCCAAGTTTCAGAATAAGGACGACCCAACTGTGGGGATCAAGAACATCGTGAGCATAGCGAAAGAGAGTTTTGGGGTCAAATACGTGTACGTGTGGCACGCGATAATCGGGTACTGGGGTGGGGTCCGGCCTGGAGTGAAGGAGATGGAGGAGTACGGGTCGGCGGTGAAGTTTCCGATGCTCTCAAGAGGGGTTGTGGAGAACGAACCGACATGGAAGACTGATGTTATGGCTCTACAAGGATTGGGTTTGGTGAATCCAAAGAATGTTTACAAGTTTTACAACGAGTTGCATAGTTATTTGGCGTCCGCTGGTATCGATGGGCTCAAGGTGGATGTTCAGAGCATATTGGAGACGCTTGGCAGTGGTTTGGGAGGTAGAGTCGAGTTGACCAGACAGTATCATCAAGCTCTTGATGCGTCGGTGGCGAAGAATTTCCCTGACAATGGCTGCATCGCTTGTATGGGCCACAGTAACGATGCATTATACTGGTAATTATACGTTCTCTAATTCTTACAAGAAATCTTTGCAATGCTTTCCTGAAAATTTGGAACTTGGATTGGATTCAATGGAACAGTTCGAAGCAGACAGGGATGGTAAGAGCATCTGATGATTTCTTTCCGCGAGACCCAGTATCACACACAATCCACATAACAGCAGTTGCATACAACAGTGTCTTTCTGGGAGAGTTCATGCAGCCTGATTGGGACATGTTTCACTCTGTCCACCCTGCTGCGGAGTATCATGCTTCTGCTAGAGCCATTAGTGGTGGCCCTGTCTACGTTAGGTGAGCTTCTGCTATCTCTTCGAGCTCTTGCAGAGAAGTAAAAGATCACATTTTGTATCTTTTTATGCTTCGTTAGTTGAAACTTCCTTATATAATTATGGTGTTGCGTTGAAATGATCAGTGATGCGCCTGGAAAGCACAACTTTGAGCTACTCAAGAAGCTAGTTCTGCCTGACGGGTCTATCCTCCGAGCTCTTTTGCCTGGCCGGCCTACACGGGACAGTTTGTTCAATGACCCTGCCAGAGATGGTGTTAGGTATTTTTTTTTTTTTTGGTTGCCAAATTGACATTTTTACTCTTATCTCAGTCATGTTTTTAACAAGTTGTTGGCTGATTTTTGCAGCTTGTTGAAGATATGGAACATGAATAAGTACACAGGAGTCTTAGGCGTTTATAATTGCCAAGGAGCAGCCTGGAACACAGTTGAGAGAAAGAACACATTTCACGAAACAAAAGATGAAGCCATAACAGGCGCCATTAGAGGCCGCGATGTCCATCTCATTTCTGAAGCCGCCACTGATACGAATTGGCCTGGTAACTGTGCTGTCTACATACACCGGACCAGTGAACTTATGACCCTCCCTTATAATGCAGCCATACCTGTTTCACTCAAAGTCCTCGAGTACGAGGTTTTCACTGTGACCCCCATCAAGGAATTAGCCCCTGGATTCAGCTTTGCACCTCTGGGGCTTATCAGCATGTTCAATGCTGGCGGAGCCATTCAGGGGCTAAACTATGAATTTGGTGATGGATCCAAAGGTGAAAATAGTGGTGTGAGTAGCGAAAAGACTAGTAGCTGTGAATCGGTGGCTAAGGTCTCCATGGATGTGAAAGGGTGTGGCAAGTTTGGTGCTTACTCATCTGCTAAGCCAAGGAAATGTCTGGTGGATTCGAATGAAGTGAATTTCACTTATGAGACAGCCTCGGGATTAGTCACTCTTAATATAGACAGCTTACCTGAAGAAGGAAAACTTCATGTAATTGAGGTCGAGTTGTATTAGGGATATGGTGAAGGTTTAAAGTTTAAACGTATGCCGATTGATCTAAATAAAATTCTGAATAACATTTGCTCCTTTGTATCTTAATCACATCTTACTTTTTTTTCTCCTGCATAACCTTTCACACCCATGTTTGTTCGAGCATACAACCCCATCACTTTATGAGGAACTGAAGTATATTAAATTGATCAAGACCAAGAGCATAACAAAACAACTTTTAAAATGATGTAAAGTTTCTAAGAGATTTTGCCAATCGTGAGTCTGGCTGTGTATAGCTAAAATAGGTTAGATAGTAACAAGATGCATATATAATGTAGAACTCCACTATGCATATGATAAATCCTGATGCTCAAGTTCCGGAACTTCTTTCTAATGGTACAATATTACCCTAAACTGAGTTATGCACCTAAAATCCTAAATGAACAGCCTATAAATAAGAAATGCAACTTGTAAGTAAACAATTTGCATAGAAACTAAAAGTCCATCTTCACAAGAGCGTTTGAAACTTCTGCAGATCCAAACTGAAGCCAATCCTTGGCACAAACAAGGGCCTCCAGTGTCTCTGGTCTTAAGGAACTCCGATAACTATCCAACTCTTTTGACATCGTATCAAACATAGATTCGGGTCCAACTGTTGATACAGGAATGGTTAATATATCACGTGCCATCTTAGAAAGAGTTGGGTACTTCAGCTTATTCAGCTTCCACCAACCTAAGACATCGAAGTCTTGTGAACGGGGTAGCAGAGACTCGTCCAGATACTGATCCAGCTCTGATTTCATTTGTTGACTGGCTGTCTCCATGATGTAGACATCAAAATCTGTAAGTCCATTGTCTGAAAGAAGACTTCCCTGGTGTTCGTCGGTTTTCATATTGTCAACATTTCCATCATCATCATAAGTTGGGGTAAGAGGCAGAGGAAGGGTAAAATATTCAACAAAGAGCTCATGGATCCCATCGTCAACAATCTTGATGTATGTAGGGGCATCTTCCTCGTATATCTTTGAAAAACTGAACTCAACAAGTTTCATCTTAAAGCGAGGATCCATGGCCACAGCAATTGCCAAAACCAGGCTGCAATCCTTCCAATATTTGTCAATTTTTTCCTTCATTACATTAGCAAGGCTTTTGACAAAAGGATTCTCATTTGTAGTTGCACAGGCCAACTCGGTCACGACCTTCCATACTTCATGAAAGCATGTTATTGCAGTTGGATTGGTAGTAGATGCTAGAGTATTGGCTGCATCAAAGAGAGGTTTCAAGTATGTGCATATAGTCTCAACCTGGTTCCAGTCTTCCATGGATGGAGCCTGTTTGTAATGAGGGTCGGAAGTGTCCAGGCACGAAAATACTTCTTTTAATTCTGAAGCAGCAACAAGCATCTCATACGTTGTATTCCACTGCCTTTGGTTGTCAAGAGATAGGCTTTTTTCACTGGGCACTTGAAGCTGTTCCTTAAGCTCAAGAAACTTTTCCTCATGGGATTCTGAAGTTTCAACATATTTTACACTGTCCCGAATTTTACTAATAATATCCTTCTCTAATGAAAAAACATCTTTTGCAACACTGCTCAAAGTGTGAGCAATGCAGCTCCCTAGAAGGAACTGACCATTTAGAACGAGTGGATTTTTGAGGCAGAGAAGAGATCTGAGATTTTCAAGCCCAGGTTCACCAACTGGATGGCTATAGGTAAGAGAAAATAACTTGCCCTCCAAACTCCAGTCAGAAAGACAACAAGCAACTGCATGGCTGAGAGTGCTATCCGAATCAGGATATGGTTCCATCACAACATTAAGAATTCGCTTATGTGGCGTCCAGTCACTATCAATGAAATGCCCTGTTATAAATACATAACCAAGGCTTTGACTTGATGACCATATATCCAGTGTTAGACAAATGCGTCCAGGTATCCCCTCAATGATCTTCATAAAATTTTGCTTTTCCCTCAAGTAAGTTGCAACACAATCCCCTTGAACACTGTTGAAGCTTACCATTCCAAAGTGAGGTTGAAGATTCTGAACAAAGCTAACAAATCCAGAATGTTCAACCATATGAAGTGGGTAATCATGCATGAGGATCATCCTGGCAATTTCATGGCGGGAGCGATCTGAATCAAATGGAATGTAGGGTGCACTGGGGGATCTGTAACGTCGCTTTGGAGGTTCAGAACTGTCATTTCCTCCTGTCCTTGGCATATGGGGTGCCATCAAACTCCTCCTATTACGTAAAAGTGCAAGGCACGTTCCCTTGGCAATATGCCGCTTGAGGTGGCTGGTACCAGCTACTTTGGAACCTGTGCTGTATGCAAAACTTTGCTTGCACTGGTTGCAGCATGCCCTTCTACATCCAGGACTCACAGTTTCTATGGTGAAGTGTTCCCACACTATGGACTTCTTCTTTCTTCGCTTGTTAGGCTGCGTTCCTGGTGTAGCAAATCCATTGCTCTGCTCCTGATTTATCACAATCATTGCATTGTTTTCTTCAGGACTGGTGACAATTGTTTCATTGTTCTCTTCCAGGTTTGCCTCAATCATTTCATTGTCCTCCTCAGGGTATATCACAGCCAATGCATTAGTCTCTTCAAGGGTGGTTGCCATTTTGTTTTGGAAAGCAGATTCCTTTTTCACAAACAAATGAACCCAACAGCAAATTCATTAAATGATTTAATCCAGCTATTGGACAAAAAAAAAAGATGATGCAAAAGCTAGAATGCTGTAGCAATCTAATATTGACAGAAATTTAACTTTGAGTAGCTGAAGTGGATTGGAAAAAAAAAAGGAGGATGGATAAAACCAAAATCTTTGACATTAAGCACATCAGAGCTAATCAAGGGCAAAAACTTGGACTTAACTCATCCTATCTATGACTTAAAAGGAAATTTTTTACACACAGAAGGTGAACAGACATTTAAGGCAAAATTCAATTCTTTCTGCCAGTGTTAAGACAATAGAACACGTAAAGATCAACTGAAATCTGTCAACTTTCCTACACATAATCTATTGGGTATGGATATTCCAACGTCAGCCTTTCAATTTGTTTGATATTATATACAATAGCATTAAGAGGAACAACTTATCTTTCTTTCCTCAACCAATCATCAAGGACATGATGATTGTTTGCAAAAGAGAAATATTGCAGAAAAAGCAAGTTATTGCTATGCCAAAAAGGCAGTTGCATGTATAATTAAAAAGATAGAAACAAAGAAACAAAGAGGCAGTAAAGATAGAAACAAAGAAACAAAGAGGCATTAAAGATAGAAACAAAGAAACAAAGAGGCAGTGTCAATCGCAAAAGATCACACTCCGAGGAGGCCCAAGCTTAGTCTTAATAACAAAAGACCTGACCTCAGGTGTCATGGCTAACAGCTAAAGACACCAACTAAAGGCCTTAAGTGAAAGACACAACAGACGAAAAGCTTCACAGGATTTAGTGAACAAACAGACCATAAAATAAAAATATCCATGGGCCAAGAGTCCCAGGACCACAGTCTACCAATATGCTCCTAACGGCTATAACCATCTTCAATTACCTATGGAGGACCCACATATCTCAGGGGCAAAATTGATATTTATAAACCAAAAAACAGGCTAGAAAGGGTCAAAAGCAGGAACAACAGATCTGGAGTTCGATTGAGCTCGCATGGGCTTCGAAAAATTCACATAAAAATCTATAACAAGCCCAGATGAGATCTTATTAACGAGTAGAACTAATTGAACAAAACACCATCTAAAATTCAAACATGGCGCCAGATCTCAGAGAACCCAGCCACTCAAATCACAGTCGGCCCTACGTGAACTTGAACAAGCAACAATGGAAACTAAAATTGATATAAACGAATAAATAAACTCGACAGTTTCCACAAAATAGGACCATCGAAACGAAGGCCAGAGAGACAATAACAAGCAACACGAAGAAAAAATAATCCCGAATGGAATAAACAAAACTAATTAGGGTAAAATCCATCAATCAGAACTCGAGGAATTAGGGTTCGGATAAGAAAAGAAAAGGGTATTTACCGGGTGCGTGCGAAGAGCAAGAAAGTTGCAGTTTTGACGGTGAACAGGAAGCTCGGCGTCGGAGCTCCGACGTCGCAGCGACGAATCTAGGGCTAGTTTTTTTTTTTTTTCAGGGAAAGAGAGAGATTGGGCTTAGAACAGACGAAGAAACCAACCCGAGAACCTAATTGGACCTGAAAGAAAACAAAGTTGGGTGTTTCGGTTCGAAAATAAAAAAGAAAGGTCTTTTGGGCGCTGAAGAGAAAGACAGAGAGGGATAAAATACTCAAACCTAAGTCTAAATCCTAAACCTAAAGATGACAATTTTACCTTTGGACTTGGACGAATCGGTCCAGTGTAGTTATCTTAATTATATATATATATATATATATATATATTTGAACTCTCTCCATGAAGGCAAGCTTGTTTCCTAATAGAATATTTGACTTTGTACCCTTTTTGGAGAAAGACTTTGTACCCTGCTAGTGCTAAACTGATTAATTTAAGCATAGTTGACCATGAGTCCTAAAACAAGTTGCAAATCCAACCAAAATTTTGTTACATATTCTTTAATTTGCTTAAATTCAAGTTTCATTAAAATTTAAGTTTTCTGATTTTTGATATATAAAACACCATTTAAGCTTGCCTTGTATATAGAAAGGGAGACAAGTGCAATGTGTGTATATATACACTAACTGTAACTTCCTCTGAATAATTTAGTAAGATGTTAATCATTCTGAACATGTAACAACTCTTGCTCAAAAGGGTTATCTTTCAAATACTCAGTTTTAGTGTTTCCGAGATAATCGCCGCTCAATTTCATGCATGAAGTCTTCATCCTCTTGCTCTTCCTCCTCTTGTAACCGTTCTTCATATAATTGCAGTTCCAAGTGGCGACTGAATTCACCATCATATTCTAGCTGTTCATATTGTTTGTTTTGTTCTTCTTGTTCATATTCTGGTACAACAATGGCCTTGTTGTTCAATCCAGTTTGTTGGCTGAAAACTTCCTTTTGGATGCTCCAGTTATCCACGATCTTCTCCATTGCATCCCCAATCAATTCACTGTCCTCTCCTATGTGCTCTATGTTCTTGACGTCTACCACATTACTGGCCTCTGTATGAAAAAATCAAATACAAAAATAGTTTAAATAAGTCAAGCTGGAAGACAAAACCAGTATCTCAACAACATGAACTAATACTATAACATAGAAAAACAAAATGATGAAAAATAAATGGGAAGAGAGGGTGGCAAGTTTTTGATGAATGAATCAAAGAGAGCCAAACCACCAGGTACCATGTCAGAGATTCTAAAACAAAGAACAGCTAGACAATCTGATGATTTTCTTTTCTATACATACGAACTCTTAAAGCAGAGGTAAGAACACCTCATAAGAGATTCAAAATTTTTGCATAACTCTTGACTCGATCACTTCTACACCTTGAATTCTAGGATAAGACTTTTATGGTTTATCACGAGTTAATGCAAGAAATGTCATGTTCATCAACATAATATATAAGCAATTTTCAACAGATATATACAAGTTTTGAGTATGTTTAATATCATTCAACATGAAGATTTTGGAGCATTTTATCCGTAAACGTACATATTAAGTTGAGAAATCATTCTAAATCAGCGCAGAACAGAATGAAAAAACGAGAAGTCTACCTCCAATAGCCTGCTTTTTAGCCTCTGCATATTCTGTTGACATTTTTTTAAGCAAATCCAGATTAAATTCCAGACCCTGGTACATGAAACAACAAGAAACCATGATCACTCCAATCAACAAGCTTCTCAGCTACAAATTTATATTGCATCATATAGCCAATTTTGACCAGTTTTTAAGAAAAGAAAGCATGTGAAACTCCGACTGACTTTATGATTGAATTGTCAAGCACCCCATTTTCAGGAAAGACTACTAACATATGATAATATGTACTTTCAAAAGAAAACTAAAGATGAGAAGTATAGAAAGGATTCGTCAGAGCACAAGAACAGTAACAAACTAGTTTTGTGTCCAATAAAAGTTAAAAGTTCAGAAAAAAGCATACAGATAAAGTTTACAAACTCAACAAAAAAGATCAACAGAAGTATTATCTCAGGTTTAGCTTTACATAATAAACTACGCAGTTTTGAGCTATGTCAGTTACCATATCCATGTTGAGGAATTGCTCAATCCGAGTATCAGCAAATAACCTGTAATACAGATAAAAAGAAGATTCAATATGATAAATATATAGCTAGAGTATGTGAAGTTAGATTCCCTGGCAGGAGATGTACTTCTCATTCGCAACTCTAACACGAGTATTCTGCAATTCTTTTAGCTGATTCACTGTCTCACAAATGGAGCTTTCATTTAAGTCAACAGCCCCAAAGAGAAACATGTTCTGTTCTAGCATCCTCTGAACCAAACCAGGTACAGCTTTTACACCCAGTTCTTTTGCTTCAACAACAATGCTCTTTATCTTCTTCAACTCACCTGTTAGATAAAAAAGAGAATTAAGATAATATAAGTTCAACAACATCATCACCTACATGGTTG
Source organism: Erythroxylum orinocense (assembly GCA_025531955.1). NCBI lineage: Eukaryota > Viridiplantae > Streptophyta > Magnoliopsida > Malpighiales > Erythroxylaceae > Erythroxylum > Erythroxylum orinocense. The sequence goes on along the minus strand of JANZLX010000007.1, from coordinate 28,210,657 downwards.
AGATAGATTTCACAAATCCTAATTGTTAAACATGTCAGAAAACATAGATAACCAAGTCAATAATAGGAGGAAAGCGTGAAAATACCAAGAGAGAGATACACTTTAAAAGGGTGCTTAAAAGGCTGAGTCTCGTAAAGACAGTAGAGACAATATAACCCAGCAAGCCTATGTGAAGATGATGAAGTAGTACTGATCATGTAACCTACAAGAGAAAAGATAATCCAAAGATCCCAAGTTATCATCGTGGAAAAACAATGAAGGACATCTGCTGAGGCAAAGATAAAGAAAAGCAAAGACTGGCTATGTTATCTAAAGCCAAACAAAATTTGAAGATCTTCACATAGTCTCGGCCACTCGACTTTGCCTGTCAGTACAATTGTAATAACCATCACAAAGACGGATAAAGCAATAACACCACAGTAATAAGCACCAGCACTGCTCAAAGAGATAAAAGAATTAAGTACCAAAAACAAATGATCAAACATGAGAAAGCTATACCAATGGCATGAGCATAAAGTGACTGCATTAAGAAGGCCAATTTGGTGGGCGGACTAGCATCATATATGCAGGAAAACTTCCTCTGCTTCCATAAATTCTTCCAATCGGCAAAAGCTGTTGATCCGCCCTAACAAAATTTTCAAACAAATATCAAAGAAATTGAATGCTATCAAATATATAAACTGAAAGCTAAGCAGCCAATGAACAAAAGGAGACGAACAACACCTCAATAAACTCGTTGATAAGCTCATCAATGTCAAGCTTGAACGGGGACAAATTCAAACTTGTGGGCATGCTCGGCAGCACAGGAACAACAAAACGAACAGTAAAGCTTGGAACTTGGATAGATTTTGGATCAAAACTCTATAAAATTAAGAACGGAGAGATGAGACGTAACAAAAGAGGAGGCAATCGTTGATTGAGGGAAATTATAAGAACCTGGAACTCTTTATCACAGAGGACTACTGCCAATTGTAAAAAAAAAAAAAATTCCCCGGCATCAGTCACAACATTCTCATTATCTCTAGAACTTATAATTATCACACGCTCTTCATGTCGCTAAGCAAAACAATAAGAACCTCATTCTTTAAGAAAAATACGAAATCCATATCGCGCAAAGTTAAGGAGTACAAAGAATAGAAACGACATGCGTAAACAATTTCGTCGGCGATCTCGATGATGGCTTTGGTCTCTTCTCGAATCTTCTGGAGACGAAACCCTACTTTGCCTTCCACTCACTTCCTCGGAGCCGATTCGCTCCAACACTTCCGCAGAGACGATGTCGCCGTCATGTCTTACGCTTCCTCGTGACGTCGTTTTGCCTGGACGAAGTATTCCGGTGTTTGGATCATCGGCAACGTAGAGGAGAGGCGATGATAGTAGTTGGTGGTAGGTTTTTGAGAGTGCGAATTGTAAATTTAAAAGAGCATACTTCAGTTTGTCTCTCTATAATCTGAAAAGAAACTGAAATTATTCAACTAAGGAGATAGAGAAATACTTTCAATTCAAGTTCATGTTGGGTACAGTTAGTTTCTTGACTAAGAAAGGACTGCACTGTCAAGTGTGGGAGCCTTCCCAATGGGCCTCGTTGCTTCCGGCCACTTCTCTAGTTGGGGATTCTCACAAAATCCTTTTTTCCATTTTGTCTTTTGTAGATTAGGTATATAAGTCTACCAAGTGGCAAAATCGGTCCAACATCAGGTCTCGTCCTCGCCAAGAACAACTAATCGGTTGGAGAAAACCGCAGCTTCGTTGAGTAAAACTAAATACAAATGGTGCATGCAATCGCGCTTAGCTCTCGGCTACAGCAGATAGTCTCATCTAAGATAATGATAGCATCTGACTTGGAGACTTCACACAAAACTTAAGCTGGTGCGTTGCATTGTTAGCAAAACTCTGGGATATTTTTACCATACTCTCGCTCTCCTAGAGCCTAGACTTATGTCGAATCAAATTGGAAGTGGATTCGCTCGCGGTGCACAAGATCATCTCTTTTTTGGATATTCGCTCTCAAACATTCAACCCTATTGTAAAAATATCCTCGAACTGTTTACTCGGAACTGGTCTATTGTTTATCGATATGTTTATTGAAAGAGCAATAGATGTATTGACTGACTTTGCAAATAAGGCAAAATATTCTGACCTTGATGTCACATGTTTTGAGATTACACCTATAAGATGCGGACGTATTCTATTAAAAGATATGTCAAGAATTTGTTTCTCTATTTGTTTTGTAACCTGTTTATTCAGCTTCCTTTAATTAATAAAATCATTATTCACTGAGAAATGGACAAGATTTTACACAACACTGCGACCCAATGCCAGACAATTGCCATTTATTAGCAGCTGTATAATATTGGACAATGCATATGGGCACAGGTAGTACATGAAGAGATAAGAAAGCCCCACCCTACTTAATGTGGACCTCTAAGCCCATCCCTATCCTATCCTACACTCAAAGTCATATGACTTTTTAACTCTGCATCTACACATGGATCTGGGCTTCAAATCCTTGGAAGAAAAAGAAGAGCAAACATGACAAGTTTGGAAGAAAGTATAAGACAATGTCAGATTCATGACTGCTAAAGAAAATACAAAGGGGAGAATGTAAATCCAATGATACTATCAAATGGGGATTGCAAGTTATACTAAGACTGTGACTGATGCAAGCGTAATTAGAAAAAGCGTATTGCAATAAAATACAGCAAGGATCCAAAGTATAATCACAGTATAAACCATATGAACGAATGATTAATTACAGGGTAGGTGGTAAGGCTAAGCAAAGAGCTAAGATAGATGAGAAGTACCCACATGTGTTAGAGGACATGTAGGTGGCCCAGAAGTGGTCTGGCTTCTCAGCTAGAGCGTGAAGTTTGCCAACTCATAGCTTATGAAACGTTTTCTTCACTTGCATATCCCTACGCTTTGTCTTCACAGAAAGAGAGAAATATTCTTTCCCTTCATAAGCATCTTGTGCTGATGCAATCTTCTCAGTGTATAGACAAGGCAATGAACCTTCACATTCAAATGATTGATCGTATATGCAGTAATTACGGATGATACGGTTGTTAATTGTTATTATATGGTAATTTCATAATTGTTCTAGTGCTGAACCATAGTCCTAACTTCAGGAGTTGCTTAACACGAGCATTGCAACAAATTAATACTAACTGTGTTAACTGTTCTTGAGCTTCTACAGTCTAAACTTTTTACTATGTTCACAGTTCTTGAGCTTCTGAACTTTTACAATATTTCAGGTTGACCACAGGAGTTCCAAGACTCTGTGATCTGAGCTGACCTTGTTAACCATCGACTCAGTTGGAGAATAACTTTAAGAACATATAGAACAAACAAGTTAATTACAAGAAACATGTAATAAATAAAAGAGAAGAAGCGTAAATGGGGAGTGAGGCGGGAAAGGAGTAACGACAGAGTTGTGGGTTAAATCAAATGATCAAACCTTCTCTCTGAGTTGTGTCGGGCATGTGGTTTTTGTTGTGTAGAATATGTAAGAATGTGCTCTGTGATATAGTGACAAAGAGTGCATGCATTTCCATGCAACTGTCGCCACAGTTCCTACACCTCCCAAATAGTTTCTGACTGTGAAGCATTTACCAAGGTTCAATCCTAGATAGATTCGTTGACTTTGGAACTTATGGTTCATGTCATTAAAAAAAGGTATATATGAAATCACATTGATCAACTACGGTGAGTAAATATAAAATTTGATTTGATTAAAAATTTCTACAAAAATAATTAGAATTTTGAGTTAAGAAGTCATTAATGTTTTTTTTTTTCACATTGAAGGAAATAAATGATAAAACCAACCAATTAAGGTTAATTAATAACATAGATTTTGAACTTTGAAAACTATGTACGTTAATGGAAATATGTTTATGACTTATAACAATGGTTGACTAACTTACATATGCGAAGTAATTAGATTAAGTGCCTGTATAGATGGACTCTTGAGAAGTATATAAATACTTTTCTTCACTATAAATTTTTTAAATAAAATTAATTTTTTGATTATAAAATTAAAAATCACTTCTTTAATAGATATGACTTTTTTGTCAACTAAAATACAGCTTTTTAATAAGCTCAAATTTGGAGCTTCTAAAAAAAACTTTTTTAGGTAAATTTTTCAGATCAATTAATGAGTTTATTTTTTAGTCCCTTTTGCTCTTATGTTTTACATATAATTCCCACAATATTTACATACCCATCTTCCCGTTTATTATGTATTTAACTATTTACTCAACATGGGTATTTATTTTGAGATTTATATAATATTATTTAGCTTTTTATATTTTTTAATATTTATTTTCAATATTAGTTTACTTATGTTATAATCTATATAAAAGATTTGGTAAATATATTTTCATTTATGTTTTATATGGTTTAAAATTATATAATAATTAATATATTATGCTTTGTATATTGTTTAATATACTTTAAATAATTTTTATATGCATAAATAATTTTTATAACAAAATAAAATATAATTAAAATTAAAAATATTTTTATTTTTATGTTACCAAACAGTCTACTATATGAAGCTTTTTCAAAAAAATATCGTTTAAATGACAGTCAAACAGTCAACTGGTTTCTTAGAAAAGTTTTTCTCATAAAAAATCTACAGAGAAAAAAAAGACTCTAATGATATAAGCTCAATCAAACATATGCAAGCTTGTTATAATCAAATTAGGTTATGATAGGATCAATTAGAACAAAGTAGACTGCAAATAATCGATCGATTATAAAACGAAATTAAGATAGGTATATCAAAGCCAGCCGATTAACATAATTGATCATAGAGCTACAAACCAGAGATAGGCAGCGCCAAAATTGCAGACTTGTGAAGTTTTTAATATAGAAAAAAGATTATTAGTGTTGTATAAAAAAAATCACATCAAAATGAAATAATTAAAAGGAGATTTTGTTAGTGAAAAGATAGATGGGGCCTAAATTAGTGATTGCCAGCTAACTTAAGCATGATGCCACCACAACCTAAAAGCACTTATTTATACTGTCACATTATTTAACAAAAGAAAAAAGATTAACTAAATCAAATTTAAATATCTAGACTCGACCATGTTTATATAAATTTCAATTTACTGATAAAAATGATATATATATATATATATATATATATATATGTTGATATTGCTCAATTTAATTATTTATATAAATTGGGTCAATTAAAATAAATAAATTTAGTTGATTTAAAAATTAATATAAACTACTTTTTTCGAACTTAAATTTATTTGATCATTATATTTAAAATTAATATGAATATATATAAGAGTTGAGGGACTATTTTAAATTAATTACTAAATAATAAGAGTACAATTATCCTATAACTTAATTTTCCGAAACTATCACTTAATTAATTGAAACATTTTATTATATTTAAAAAAAATGCTTTAAAGTTTAAATTGGATTTTTAAAAAAACATCATCATCAACAACAACAACAATACTCGGTGAAAGTTTCACTAAAATATAAGGTATGAAGAAGTTCGATAATATGAAGCCTTATTTTTACTTAGTAGAGAAATTATTTATGATAGACCTACGTGCAAATGTATTATGATAATATTATTGGATAAAAAGAAAAGTATCTCTAAGTAATAAGATTACTCCTTAATCTTGAATTTTTAAATCCAATTTAAAGTTTAAATTGAATTAAAATAACAATTTTTAATAATAATTTTACTAAAATACAAAAAGTGAAAAAGCTCGATAATATGAAATCTTATTTTTATTTAATAAAAAGACTATTTCTTATACTTAACCATTAAGACGCCAATGGCATGGAAGTGGGAGAGTAACTCTTACTTTTTGTTTTCTTTGTTAGTGAATATATATAACTAATTAAATTAGTCCCACACAATAGTTTAAGTTATTGTGGTGAAATGGTCGCTTAACATGGCATCAGAGTTTTTGTGACCATGAGTTCAAATTCTACCACCCACCTATTATTTAACATAAGGTAAAGTAGGTTTGTGTAAATTTCAAGCTCAAAAGACTTTTACTTAAGGGGATGTGTTAGTAAATATATAAAATCAATTAAGTTAACCTCACATAATAATTTAAGCTGTTGTAATAAAATAGTTGCTTAATATTCACAACAACTTAAACTATTGTAATAAAATAGTCGCTTAATATTCTTTTCCATTTGTTGGTGCAGTAGTGTGTAAAACAAAAGGATAAGAAATACAAATAGAAAGGGTCCAAAAAGCAAAATACATATATAATAAAAAGATAGAGGACAGGTAAACCGACAAAGAGACCTCAGTCCCAGGAAAAACGGGTTGTACTGTCTACACGTTCACCAAAAGGTTGGGTCCCACTCCTCACTCCCCACATGCTTTCATGTGAACTTAATTATAATGTTTACGGTTAATTCTCATTTCAATCTTTGCTTAATTACTCCTTAATTTCACTTGAATTTCCAACTCTCCTCTTCCCCACTCGCATGTTTGTTGACCGTTTATCTCACTTTTCTATTTTTTATTCTAAAAATAAAACATTATAAATTACTTAGAACCGTTTGGTTCCAATTTTTTTTTAATTTATATTTTTTTAAATAAAAACTATTTGGTTGAGATTTGCAATATAAAAATTGATAATAAAAATCTATTTAGTTGAAATTTTTAATAAAAAATTGAAAATAAAAATATGTTTGATTTTATTATTATTATTATTAAGTTATTCTTATTATTATTAATTTTTAATAAGTTATTTTTCTTCTTCTTCTTCTTCTTCTTCTTCTTCTTATTATTATTATTATTATTATTATTATTATTATTATTATTATTATTATTATTATTATTTTATTTTTATTATTATTTTTATTTATTTTTATAAAATTTCTACTTACCATTTTTAATATTATTAACTTTATTATACCAAATTAATTATCTTATTAATTATTAATTCTTAATTATTATTATAATTTTTGTATTTTATTATTATTATTATTATTATTATTATTTGAGATAGAAAATATAGATCTGTTGTTTTTCTATCGAAAAAAAATTTGTTGTCAAAATTCAGAGAAACGATGTTTTCTGGTTTTTGTAAAATTGTTGTGGATTTTTTATTTTCAGAAACAAAAAATCACAACAGAGTAAACCAAACACATTTACTTACCTATTTTTCTTTTTACAAAAACGACAATAAAAAATGAAAGAAAAAAACAGTCCCTTAGCATTCCATAAACGCTTTTTTATACAAAGGAAAGAAACAAAAAGTCAATTGCAATATAATTAGCACAGATTTTGAAGGTACAAAGTTCTTTGTTTGTCCCGGTGTATACAATTCAATACTATCATCGGAGGCTCCTGGAGAATGTGCAAACCTGGATTGGCTAAGGTTGCGATTGAGGAAAGTTGGTCTACACACTGATTCCCTTCACGATGAACATACTGAAGCTGCACCTCCCAAGCTCGTTGGAGTAAACTTTGAGTATCTGTCACCAAAAGATGTTCATCGGTTACAACTAAAGTGGAAGAGGTCAAGATGTTTATAACTTCGAGGGAGTCCACTTCAATAATAACTCGTCGGTATCTCAGGGTCCAAGCTAGAATGAGATCTGAATGAATGCCCAAAAGTTCTGCAGTGAGCGGTGTTCCCCTTATAAAGTGCTATGAAAACTCACCGCACCACTGAACATGTTAGTTTCGGGTTAACTCCCTAGCAGTAATAACATAACTTAAGCAGTCTATTGATTAAGTAAGATAAATTAGTTTAAATATATTTTTATTAAGTTAATATAATTTGATTTATTTAAATATGCGTATCTAATAAACCAATAGTTTATATTTATATTTTATAAAATATTTCGAGAAAAAATTCTTAAATTTATTGTGAACTTTAATATATAAATTAAAAAGGTTATAAATTAATGCATTATTTTTAATTTTTAGACAAATAACTTAAACATCCATTTATAATTATATAATAGGCAACTAATGAATTGTATGCTTGTAACTTGTAAGGATAGTCGAGTTGGTAGCTGGAGACATAAGGTTAAAAAGTTCTATGTTAGAATTCTTTTATTTACGTTATTTTGATCGAACCTGTTATACAAAACTTGTTTAATATAAAGTACTTAATTGACGTAATTTATAAGTTATTGTGTAAATCTAAAAATTTATCCAATACGCATCTAAATGATAGCAATTATAAATTTATCCATTGTCACCGCTCAGCGACCAAAATAATTTGGTATAGTAAGTAAGAATTTTATTGAAGGGTATGCAAAAGTAGAGAATTTCTAGTTTAAGTAATCATATTCATATACAAACTTAAGAGAGCAAATTTGTGGATGTATCCGAATCTTCCCAAGATATATCAATAATCATGTATTAAGCTAATTAAAACATTAACGATTAAGATTTTCTTTTCCTTTCCTTTCCTTTACATTGAAGTATGCCAATCTCCTAAAATCATGTTTCCGATTACAGATTTTTCCCTTCCATTAGAAGTAGAAACACGAGATATTGTCAAATCAAGTATGAAACTAACGAGCGTGAAGTCATAATAATATATAAGGCGCGTAAAAGTTGGACTTTTCTTTTGCATGCATGGACAGATCTGAAGTGGAACCCAGTTTGTGCCCCCAACTAAGGTAACCACACCGTTAGATCCGGTAGGTTGCATCAGAGCCGCACATAAATTCATGGAAGATATTTTTTAGTATAAATGTTGAGAACTGAAGCTGTTGGTCCTAGGGTTAATAGGATCAAAGGTAGAAGGGGCAGTCAGCTTTTTAATGGTATTAGTACTAGTAGGGTAGAGAGAAATTGTATGAGGAAAAGGCCATATATTCTCTTGGGATTGGTGATAAAAGAGACTCTTTTTTCTTCTTCGCCCCTATAAATAACCTTTCTCATCCGATCCCTTAAACCTACACCTACAAACACACACTCTTCTCTTCCTCTCTTCCTCTCTACCTTAGTACCTGACCCTCACCTTTGACCGTGTTTTGTGGATTACCCTTTTCAGTTCTCTAACCCTTCTTGCTTAGGGCTCGATTGCAAGTGCTAGATAGGCTATGAAGCTTCTAAAGCTTCCATCTTTTACTTAGCCGGGGTTTCTTTTGTTTTTTGGTACGTGACCCTCTTTGTATTCTTCCACAGCTTTCTTGAACTGCATCTAATTGGATATTCTTGTTGTCGAGGCTTCACAACATGTTTGTTGCGGTTCAATAAAGCTGTGGGAAGATACGGACAGGGTCAAGGAAAGGTTGTTGATCGGAAGCCATATGTTGATAACCATGTTTCCATGCTCTTGATCTCATAATTGCAGTACAGTTTCTTGCATTTTTTTTTCTTTTTGTAGTTTTTATCTTGGATCCACTGAATTGAGGTTTTGAACTCCTTAAACTTTCTTCTTCTTTTCTCTTGTTTAATCATTACTTGCATGATTATGTGATTATGGCAGTTCTCTGGACAAGTACAGGGATATGTTAGTCGAAGTGCCGCCTTTTCTAAAGGGTTTTCTTTGAAGGACAATGATCTGCTCGGATCTGCCTTCATGAATCGATTCGTGTTGTAATGATTAGTTACTCTCTTGGATTGATTATTATAAAGAGATTTTATCGAATTGTGTCGCAGTTTTTTATGCGAACAAGGTTTAGTCGAATTCAATTATCTTCTCCTTCATGATCCATGTCTGGTTTTCTCTCTAGCCTATAACTCTCCGTGTTTCTACAGGAAAAAAAGGGAATATGTCAGATCAGTAGTTTCAGGCCGTATTCTGCTCTTCCATTTGTACTTCAACCACAGACGTCCTACAAAGATTCATTCGCACAGTTACTTTCTAAACAAAATAATTTTCCTTTAGTTTGGAAGTTTGTCTCTGACGAATATCTTTTACTTCATCAGAGAGTGAGTGAGTGAGTGAGTCCGGTGTTATTTTGGACTTTCTTTGTTTTAGATGTATTCTCTAACTTTACATGGCACCCCCATGTGTAGGTTTCATTTGCAGGGTAAAGTTGAAGCCAGATGTAGACCAAAAGCCCCATCACTTGAAATGTACATGAAATGATATGATATAGGCCCATCGATCTTGTGTATAACGTATTTATACTACTGTGTCGGTTGATACAGTAACAGCTAATCAAGTCCAGCTATGTATTCCTCTCTCAGATTTTTTCTTTCTCTGACCTGTTTTCCTGGGAACTTGCTAATTTATCCTGAACAATTATCCTGGTTTTGTGGTGTTGTGTATAATCCATGTCCAACCAGGAGTTTTAAAGTTTAACCACATTAGGTTTTGTTTTCAGAAGATATTCTCTTGTGAATGGTTTCTTTTTCTTTTTGACCTTATGAAGAAGGATTGGTAATAATTAAAATTTATGGACCACAAGGGTTGCCACTCACTGCTTTTCTCTCATTTGAAGTTAAACTCTCACCTAAAAAAAGCTGATTTTTAGTGCTAATCTGATATTTTGGTTAGGTGAGACTTTAATGGAAACCAGAAAAAACCAAGAGACATATCCAACCTAATCTGCTTTAAGAAGATTTATTTGGTTGCAAATAGTTGAAAGTTGGACGCCAAAATACATATAAAATTTGCCAAATAAGCTTGTGGAAGTAAAAGCCAGCTAGCTGGCTAGGGTTTTCTTTTCCCTAAACTATTGAGTTAAAAGACAATGACGCTGCAAGAAAAAGGAGTTGAAGATCACCTGAAAACATTATACTGTCTTTTCCTGTTAACTCTTACATGTTATATTTGAGATGTTTGTGTTCCTGTGCTCCAGTCATGGATGGCAGAAACTAGAAAGAAAAAGCTCTGCTCTCCCCCATTTACAAGTGCATCTTGCATGACCAAACTAATCATGTGTCATACTAATTGGTGCATAGTACCAAAATCCAAATGTTCTATTTGCAGAAAGTTGTGAGTATAGTAGTTTGCAAATAATGTGAAGATTCTGATCATGTTATAAAAATAAATGTATGAAATAGGGTTTGATCTTCTCTGCAAACTTAGCTGGAATATTGAGACATTCACTGAACAGGAAACCCATTTCCAGTTACTAGTCCAATTCTTTATATATGTTATACAGGTCATACTCACGTATTATATGACTGCATTGATGGTACATTTCTGTATATGGCCAACTAATTAAACACATATTCTAATCAGGATATTAGTTTATACGGTATCACAAGTATTCAGTAGCATTACTTTTTCTTCATATTTTTAGGTTTAATTATACGGCTGTTCACTTTTAGGAACATGCTCATTATTTCCACTAATGATGCATGCTTAAAGGAGAACAAATGGGTTTAGGTGTAAATACAAAGTTAATTATCAATCACCAATCCAAAATTAAAAATTTTAAAGTCTATTTATCTGATGCTACTTGCTTTGTTGAAAAAAAAGAAAAGATGTAGTTGGAAAGGAATGTGGTCTCCTTGGTGCTTTGTGTGTCTCATCAAAAGGGAGGTGGGTAATAAAGTTTAGATCAGGCTGAAGAATCTTAATGGACAATGTTGATTGACTATTTGGAGGAGCTGGTGCTTTAGTTTTGTCTTATTAATTAGTTTTAAGGTCTTGATCAAGCGTTAGTGCCTGTCTTGGTTTGAAACATGAGTAAAAGAAATTGAACATGACGATGATTTGCCCCACTTGATAGACATTATCGTGTTGTGACTTGTGAGGTTTTCCAGGTCTTAATAACATTTTTTTTTTACTTTTATTGATTCATCAAATTAAAGTCTATCACACAATAATTTAATAAAATTTTTTAAATATTAATTTTATTGGATTACTATAAATTTTACCATTTTAATATTAGATATACATTGTGTGATTTTACTCTCTTAGAACAACTTAAAGAAAGTTATATCACTAATCTAATTAACATTAAAATAAGAAAAATAAAGTTTTTTTTCATTTTATTTCAAAGTAAGCTTTACAATTAGTAGAAATTAATTATACTTAATGACTCAGTTTGACAATCAGCTGATTGCATTAATTGTTAGTTGTGATAGCTGATTATATCAGCTGATTTGACCAGTCGATTATATTAGCTGTTTGTTAGAGATGTTTAGTAAAATTAGTTGTTTTGTATTAACTGTTTATGTGTCAAATGACTTATGAAGACATAACTTTAAAAAAAATTATAAGGGTATAAATATTATATATCTTAGTATTTCATTGAATATTCTTATAAGAATTTAGATTTTATAGAGAAATTATATATGATGAAAAATTTATGCAACTCTTTCTATTTTCATTTTCGTTTAAGGTCAATATTTTATTTATAACTGAATAAAACAATTATAAGAACAAATATTGTTCCTAAAACATAGGTATCTAGGAACCTTAATTAAAGGTACAATTGACTTTTGATAGTTAAAATCTTGTTTGATTGATGAAAACACTTTTATATAAGAACATTTTCATTTTTGACTGTTTATCTTAAATCAGTCATCAAATTTGCTACTCTTCAAATAGCTTTGTAGCTGTTTGAAGAGTCAAACAACTGAAGACAACCAGTCAGCTATTTTACCGAACGAGACAAATATATGACCCACTTTTCCAATACCCTTATGAAATTCTTCAAATTACTTATACATAATTTAATCTTTTGAACCGTTGAAATAAGAGATTGATACTTTTCATTTTTCCTGTTTTAGTAAGGTTGAATTTGTAATATAATTGAACATGAGAAGAAACCAATCATCTTGCATGCCAAGTCTCTTCACCGGAGTCGTATGTATTATATCTATATCGAGAGAGGACATCCAGTAATACTTTATATATGAATTCGTTGTTCCTATGTAGTGTGGTACGACTATAAATTCCTTAGATGGTCAAGAAATTTTCCATTTTGTGCAAGTCGTCGTGTACTCTTACATGGAATAAAGAAGGGGAAGGTTTTGTGGTTCAGATCATAAATCATGACGTACCTTATTGTCGAGCAGTAGCAGTTCCATATCATCAAAAGCGACCTCACTGCTCCATTTCACTGCCACCCACATGGAAGCCCTAGACGTTATTGCTTTCCTCTGCCATTTCCCTTTCAATTGCTTGTAGTTTACAGGGATCTTTATTGTTTCGTCTAGTACTAACATCAAGTTGGTGGGTTTCCGTATGGATGTGTCCTACTAACTTTTTAGAACCTTTTACAGCTCTCAGAGATGGTTCCATCCCTTTTGTCTACATACACCTTGATTTGATTCGTTTAAATTCTCAATAACAGATTAACCAGGAGAGTTCAGTTATCGTGGACGATGGCTTTTTAGACTAGAGGAGGTGTTCTGTAGACAACTTCAGAGTAACTACTGATAAAACAGACACTCGATAACCTGAAGCTCTTTTCTGAAAGCTTTAATTGTCAGGAGTCGTGAGGTTCAGCCTATTGTTTGGATCGAACTGTAAATATAGCAACATTTGTTTGGATCATTAATTTAATCGCATTCCAGTTCCAAGTCCTGAGCAATGTCTTCCAAGAAACTTTAGCCAGTACCATCCTTTTGATTATTATCTCGATCACAAATCAGACTTGAGGCTTAGGAATTCATTCTACAACATGCATATCAATTCTGTGGCTGCGTACCTTTTTCTTGACAAGGACTTCTCTTTGGGGATTAGCATGTTCGTCAATCGAAAAGTTTCTTCAACATGCTCCATTATTAAACATGAACTTGATGTTTTGTTGTCTACCACCATAGGTGCTTAATCTTCATTGCCATGTTATGGTTATGCTAAGTATGGTTTTGGCAACTTAGTACACAAACATTCCATAGACCAACTTTTCCTCTCAGTTCTTAATCACTTCTAATATTGTATATTAATTGCATAAAGAAATTGATCAATTTACGTTACTAACTTGAATTTGGATAGAATTATGGACATCTGTGCGTGTAAGAGAACAACTTCAATTAAAATTTCGATTTTTGGGAAGTATTGTAACATCCAATAAGAAGAGTTTCTGCTTGTTTAAATAAACAACTTGATGATTTATTGATTCTAATGGCTGTAGTTTATTCATATCATGATAAAATCTCAGTTTATATGCATGGAAAAAGGGTTACTCAGCAATTAAAATTGATATTTTCAGCTTATTAAGGCCATAGCCATAAGAACTCATTCAGAAGTTGCTGATTAAAATTATGAAATAGGAACAGAAAATCAAGTCCAAAACTTGGTACTCCACATCTGGTCAAGTATCATTGGATGCCAATGGAATGGTTTGTTGCTCCTAAGGGTCATATTCTCCTCATATGAGCAATTATTCTCAGCACATTTAACAGCTTGTCTACTATACTACTACTTGCAGACCTGCCATCCCTTTCTGTCTGACCTACTAGAAACTAGTTTTGGTGGTCCTATACTTGAGCATTGATGCATATCCTTGGCTAAACAATAAAATACATGGGCTTTCACTTCATAACCTGCATTAGTTAAAGGTTCCTTTAGCAAAGCTTTATTAGTCTACACTAATGATACCCTTTTCAATTAGTCTACACTAATGATACCCTTTTCAACCTTTAGTTATGATTAATCATGACACCTGACTTTCTCAAATTTGCTCAAGTCATCTTTCGATTTTATGATGAATCTTAATTAAAACAATATGTGCCTAAAGCCTGTTGATAGTAAGTTAGCAAACCATATTTCATCTTCAATTATTAGTTTGCTACTTGCCAAAATATAGTTGTGTGAATCGTTGGAACCCAAAAAGAGGGTCATAAAGATAAGCCAAGGATAAAATAGTTGTAACGGGTACAAGGGACTAAGGGAGTGCCTATCAGGCACCTACCTTTTAATTACTTTGGCTGTTATCATTCAAGGTGATACTAGCAAGTTGGTTGTCCTGAACTAGATACACCAGCCAGATCACAATTTGCCAAGGTGTCATAGTAGACTAGAAACAAAACTGGCAGTGTATAGATATCTACTGAGTATTAAATTGTGTACAGTCACAAAAATTCCTGATTCCTGAAACAGTTTTGAGAACAGTTATGTAAGAGTAATTATATATCTTCTCATTGGCTGCTAAACATGAGAAGGAAAAAGCTTGGATTTGTTGGGAAAATCTTCAAACTTTTCTTGACAGAGTTTACTGGTTGAAACAAAAAAAATTTAAGCCAAATCTGTGAGGATAAATGCACAAGACAGGACCCTCAACAAACCTTGCCAAGTTGCATAACTTCTCTGCAACTTCGAATAGAAGAAACACAAAAATTAAAGACAGGTATCAAATTACACTAGCGAACAAATTCTGCAGAAGGATGGTTTTGAATTAGATTAAGGAAAGGTTGAAATTTGTTTGAAACTTGAACAGAAAAAGAAAAGGAAAGGTAGCTACATAGGTAGGGTAGCCACATTTCATCAGCTAGACAGCTAAGAAAACGTTGCGCAACCCCAATTATGTGACCTAATCAGTATACTTTGCACGTATCTTCAACTACCACTGCGGAGATCCCACCAAAAAATGGACAAGTAATAGAGGGGAGCAGACAGCGAAAGATGGGGGTAAGAAAAAAAGCATAAAAACTGATGTCAGATTGGGACAGAGTGGTTAAAGATGATGTCACAAAGTGACCAAGTTTAACCTTTTTCACTGAAATGTAGGAGGAGGTCGTATTAGAAGCAAAACCAAAAGGACCAACTGGAAGAACCTGTCATCATCATTGAAAATAGAAGGAAAAGAGAGGGAATCTTCCCTGCACGCAACTCGCTTTTCACAGTTCTGGATTGATTGAATTAGAGTGTAGTTGTTAATGGAACTCATCATCTTAAAACCCAGGAGTGTAGTTGTTAAAGGAGTACTGTCCAGACTCCGAATTTGCATTATCATATACATGTGCGTGACTGTGCTGATACTCTCTCCATGCATGTTCCAGTAGATGAAGAAAAGATGAATTTACCATTACCAATCATAAAATTGAACTTGGAAATACTCATCCATCCATGGAAAGATGAAATCTTTTTCAAGAAAAGTTCAAGAGTATGAAAACCCAGATCGTAATTCAGCACAAAAACCACTACCTCTCAAACAAAATGCATAACTTTTCAGATATCAACTGATAAAATAAATCAAAGAATACATGGAAAAATGAATGATTACTCGAAATTGGATCTGGGGTAAACAGATGATCAGAGTTCGGACACCTCACTGCACGATGACGGATAGAGAGAGAGAGAGAGATCAATCTTGCCCAATGCAGCAACACACAGAAAAACAAAAGAAGAGCATATAAGTCCCCAACTGCCATGTTCTCCCACAGCTTTCTTGAGCTTCCATGTACGGTGGTTGCCGATATAATTAGAAGTTACAGATGGATTTGGAGCATGTACAAGAAAGTTCAAGAAAGCTGTGGAATAGCATGACCGGGACTTGTGAGCATCATTACCCATAATTCTCTTCAGATCTCACATCTCCTTGCGAACTTTGTATTAGCTGAACTGAAAATATATTCACAGGGAGGGAGAGAGAGAGAGAGAGGTGGAGAAGAAGAGAAGTAGAGAATGGCCATACAATCTCATGGACCACTCTACCATATATAATGTTGGTGGCAACTTCACTAAGAGAGAGAGAAGCCGAGGAGGGCTAGGACTGAGTAGGGTTCACTTTCACTTACACTCACACGAACGTAATTTACTCACAAAAGCCCTACTTGTGAGTGCGAGGTGGGGCACAAGTACAAAAATTAAATAAACATATAAAACAATTTATTTTGACAATATTATTTAATATTAACGTTTTATTTATTATTATTATTTTATTATGATAATTAATTAATGATCGGTAAAATACCAAATAAAGTTTAAATTATTGATTTTGAAAACATTATTTAAATAAAACATAATGTTACCAAAATGTCGAGTTTCCTTCCGTGACCCACATTAAAGCAAAGGAGTCCTACATCTAATATATTTCAATTTTCAATTTATTGCAAAAAAATGAAGAAATTCACAACACCATATCCCATCCCTCTCACATGCCACCATGTGATCAAGATCTCTTTTCACATTTTAATGGTAACTAAAGGTATGGGTTCTTCATGGTCCCCCAATCTTCATGTTCTTTTTTTTTTCTTTATTGTAAATGTAAAAAAAAAAAAAACTAACCAATGGGAACAACGTATGATCATCAATCGTGATATTGTGATTGCCTCATGTTGGAGATATTATAATTAGGTTTGATGATGAGAGGTTTCTATAGAGTCCAATACCAACAACATCATGTATTGGTTGGTATTGTTGTTACATGTTGGTATTATTTATGATGTCTTACAATAATTTCCTAGAATGGTAATTATTAGAGTGTCTCATATTGCCTAGACATGAAAATGTTAAAGGGTTTATAAGCAGTAAGGATCAACTATCCAAACAACTAGTTCTAATTATTTGGACAATAGTTAACCCAAGCTCAATTCTTATTAATGGGCTCTACACTCAACCCATTTAAAAATTTAACATGGTATCAAAGCAGGTTTGGTCCAGATTATTAATTTATCGGTTGTCCGTCTGGATGTCCAGTCTCAGCAGCCCGATCCGGTTACCACTGCGTATATTTCAAGTGACAACTGAATGTCCAGCTCCAATTGTACTTGAGGGAGAGTGTTAGAGTGTCTCATATTGCCTAGACCTGCAAATGTTAAAAAGTTAAAAAGTAGTAAGGGTCAACTATCCAAACAACTAGTTCTAGTTATTTGGACAATAGTTAATCTACCCATTTAAAAATTTAACAGTAATTTTATAAAAGAGAGACCATATTCTTTACCAAATAACGTATATCTCCCATCCTTGAATGTAGTATATGGCTATATTAAATGGTTAATCATAAGAATTACCTTTTAAAACTACATTTAGTTGAGCATCTTAGAATTACATACTCATAGGAGCTAGTTTGACAATATACTTTCATATATTGTCATATTCGAACTTATGGGGTCATGAGACATGATAGGATGTGTACACGATTTTGAGTGGATTCACCTTTATATTATCGTACTAATAACACATTAGATGTTATACCGTGCAGGAGACATAAGGGATGAGGAGAACAGAAGAAAAGAGGAGGAGGAGGAGGAGGAGACGCTGGTGGTGGCGGCGTTCTACGGCGGGTATGGATTGCGGGCCATCATAATAATCAAAACCTCGTGATTGTATGGCAAAATGTACGATTATGTAGTCGATAGAAGCCAAGCGACTTTGTTCATAAGCTTCTTTTCAATGTCACATCCTCAAGCAACTTTAAATATTAGCCTTACCATTTACTTCAAATGTGAAAAACTTTACTTACGATATATAAATTCAGTATCATCTCATCTGTGCTTAAAAATTAAAAAAAAAAAATTGGACGGTATGATTTTCGGTGGGTCCTACAGAAAATCATACCGTCCAAATTTATGAGTAATACGGTATGATTGATTTGTGACAAGTCAGGTTGCACGAGCGACCACTGATTCTGATGTTCTGCAGCTGTACGGCCTGATTGTTCCCTCCACTATCAAATTTGCTTCTTCTAATTGATTGATTGATCCCTCACTTCATTTACACAGCTTTTATTTTCTTGTCACTCAAAGGATTTTGAAAGGTTATATTATGATTTTTTTTAACAAATAATTCCTTTTTTGGTAAATGAAAAAGAACTAATTGAAAGGTTATATTATGTTTTTTTAACAAATAATTCCCTTTTTTGGTAAATGAAAAAGAACTAATTTTATATTCGACCAAATATATAATTCTCTAATTTTAAAGTCGGACAATTCTCAAATTTACTATCTTTTTTATTGTATGCAAAAATAAAATTTGTGAATGGGCTAAAATAAAAATATACATAAATTTACAAATATCATTTAAATTAAACTAGTTACTTGATTTTAAAAATATTAATTTCACAAATAAATTACTTAAAAAACAATTTTCCAAATAATTATATATACCTAATCGGCAAATTGGTAAAATGACAAGAACTAAAATGAGTTCTTGAGGTTGTTCTTGTTGGGATGTTGTTACGGTTTGATCTAATTGCAAAGTATGAAACTTGAATTTTATATTGGTTAAATACAAAATTAATATAGAATTTATAAGAACTTTGGGCTCTTTACATAAGCTAACTTTTTGGGTGTAGCTCTCCTGAAGTCCTTATCAATTAGTATCAGAGTCGGTCTTGGAGTGGTGGCCTGGGAGTGTTAGCCGTGACCAACGTGGCCGTGACCAGCAAGAATCTCATAGTGGTGACCCATGAAATAGTGACCTGAAAGTGTTAGTCGTGACCAATGAGGACATTGATCCTTATGGAGGGACGAATATTACGGTTTGATCTAATTGCAAGGTATAGGACTTGAATTCTATATTGGTTAAATACAAAATTGATATGAAATTTATAAGGGCTTTGGACTCTTTACCCTCGTAAGCTAATTTTTAGGGTGTGACTCTCTTAAAGTCTTTATCAGATGTTAAGTGTGAGTAAGAATATCTCATTAGAAAGAGATGAAGTCAGTTAAGGACATATAAATAGAAATGACCTATAAACCTATTGCCTTAAAGTTTTGGATTGAAGTGTGATGTCAAAGCTCACGAGTATGTTTCATTACTAGGCCCATGATGTAGATCTCCCATGAAAGTAAGTTCCTTAATTCCAACAGTTCTATTGATATCCAATTTTATTTGTATTTATAGAACAAGAAGGAGATATAATCACTTAAAATTAACAAAATCTTCATAATGAAATTAAATGGAAAATCAAAATTTCAAAACAAAAATACATAAATTATGAATATATATATATATATATATATAAGTGAAAAAACAATATTGTAAATCAATCATTCAATTATGTTTTTTAAATTTAAACTATAAACTCGTTTTACAAAAGTGTTGTAATTCATAATCATGATTATTAAATAAGTGTTAGAGTAAAATTAGTTGATTACTAAAAAATAAAAATTTCACAAACTCAAAGATTAATAAATAGCATGTAAATAAAACTTATTATTTAATTTAGATTCGTTAATTCATTTAATTATTTATTTAAAACACATGTTTTAAAATTATTATATAAGATTTAACAATACCAAATGGTACCATCCTTAAAATGGAATCACTAAATAAGCATCATGTGATCATTTCCTCTACTTGTATTCACAATACATGATAGTACCGTGGGAGAAATGGACAGAACAACAACGGGACGGACATATTTGAAAGAGAAAGAAGCAGCAACAGCCTAGATTGTCTTCTTCTCCGGCTTGTGGGTCATCGCCAAAAGATGTTGTAACTGCGGCTGCGTAAGCGCAAGTAGCTTGTTCTGGCGGTGTGGGGTATGGGCCGTTGGATCTTAGCGCGGTGGAGAGGATGAGACCGACAAG
>JANZLX010000007.1:28177370-28190210 GCA_025531955.1 Erythroxylum orinocense | reverse complement strand
AGATGAGACTGATAAGGCCCCCCCCAAGGAACAGTACCTGTCTCATTATACCACAGAATCGGGCCATTTTGTATTTATGATCCATCACATGCCTCCCTCCTTTTATTACGATATGTTTTTATCAGTATTTAAAAATTGGAATAAGAGATCGATGCGACAAGAAGTACATTCTATTTATTCATAAAAAAAGTTAAAATTTAATTTAAATAAAAATTAATTAACTTTATCAATTTTTAATAACGCAAGTTATTAAAATAAATTGAACTAATAAATTAAAACTAAATCAAAAATTCATAAATTTAAGATTTTTACGATTAAACCGACTGAACCAATTTGATTTTCTAATCATTGCTTTTTTAAGTTTGTCAAATATTTGTTTTACGCATCCAAATAACTTGTTACCATTATTTTTGGTACCATTAATTATACTTTAAATAAAATTAAAAGTGGTAATAAAAATGATAATAATAGTTTATTTAGTCAGATTTTTTAAAAATATTTTGAATACTACTTTAGCATCTATTAGATCTAAATTATCTATTAAATTAAATTGAGAGTCTAAATATTAAAACTTAATTTTATTATATTTTAGAGTGTTTTATTATCATTATGAAAATATTAAAGTATAATGTTGTATCATAAATAATAGTAAGAATTTATTTAAATCTTTTTAAAATATATTACAGTGTGATTTATATTTCTTAAAAAAACAATATTCTCATATTTTCCTTCTATTAATGTTTTCATAAAAATATTGATAATCTCTTGATTCTTAATAATAAAAAATTTTAATTTTCAATTAAAGTGACTTTGGATATTTTTACCACGCCTACATACCAACATGAACTTAATAGTCACAAAAGGAAAGGTGTTGCTTTAAAAATTGCGTACAAAAGGCATTTCCTTTAAGCTTGTGGCTATTGATTTATGTGACAAAGGCCAAGTATCCGATTCTATAGACCCTTCAAGTTAAGCATTAGATTGTCATCACTCAAGGCAAACGATGAATAGAATCTGCTATAGTATTCGCAGTAGGTCTCTCTCCATCTCCATTTGCTTAACTATCTTAGACCATTGAACCGTAGTTGTACCTTTGCATTAATACTCTAGTGTCTGTATCTATACAGGTGCATACTCTTCCGCCGTTAATGGGGAACTAAACCTTTTTTCCAACATAGCTACGTGTTAAAGAGGAAAAGGTTCCTTTCTTTGGTTTTGGTGGCTGATAATAAAGCAAATGCACGAACCATTCTGTTCTTCCAGGAGAACAGTAAAGATCTGTATACCATTTGGTATTTTCTCAAAACCATCAAGTGCACCCATCAAGCAGGCAACTACTTGTGGATCACACGTTCTACTCTAAAGCGTATTGCTTTATTGGCACTGAGTTTCAGTTGGAAGCTAAGTTCTTATCGGGTATCTCAAAAGTAATGGTGGATACGCGGTTTGTGGGACTGAGAAAGTAAACCAAATACCGTGTAACTTCTTCATGATCACTTCGATTTTTCTCTTACTCTTTATCATAATGCTCAAGCCATTACAAAGCCTCTTATGTTTTGTCTCTCCTTCGGTTATCACACCTTGATATTTCTTTAGCTACTTGGCTCTGTTGTGAACACCAGATACATTAAAAAGAAAATGGTGACTACCCTTTTGATATTGCTGCTTCTTTTCGTAGCTGGACTCATTAGCATCTACTCGTATTCACCTTCGACGAAGATAAATTCATGGCTTCAATCCCTTTTCTATGTTGAGAAGTCTACGGCCATTCCAGTGGAGATTGGTATTCCTACTTCAAAGGTGGCAATCGCACGCAGAGAAATGAGTGCTAAAAAGAAGTCTCAGCTGAAGAATGTCTTTGCCATCTTTGACAAGAATGGTGATGGGTTCATAACAAAGTCAGAGCTACGAGAGTCACTCAAGAACATAAGAATCTTCATGACAGAGAAAGAAGTTGAAGAAGTTGTGGTGAAGGTGGACTCAGATGGAGATGGTTTGATAAACTTTGAGGAGTTTTGTCAACTGTGCGGGTCCATGGGAGTTCAGGACTTGGGAAGAGAAGGAGAAAGCACTTCAGGAGATGATGTAACAGAGGAGAGCGACGTATCAGAAGGGGATTTAAAGGAGGCTTTTGATGCGTTTGATCAGAACAAAGATGGTTTAATATCAGTTGATGAGCTTGATTTGGTGCTATCTTCAATGGGATTAAAGCATGGTAAGAGAATAGAGGATTTAAAAGGTATGATCACGAAGGTCGATACGGACGGTGATGGGTTGGTGAATTTCGACGAATTTCAGATTATGATGAGAGGTGGAGGCAAGCTTGTCTCTACATCCTAAGTATTGGTAAAGTACCAAGCACCTCGTACCTATATCCTCGTATCACCCTCTGCCTAACTCTTTTATTATCTCCGTAATAATACACTACCATACTTGATCAAACAGGAGTTTTTCCAAATATTTCTTCCTAATTCCAAAGCTTTTGGCCGTTTCATATCTCAAAGCATCAAGTTATGATAATGTTTTGCACTTGTGTGTCAACTCCTGTAAGAGCATATTGGATTAATGACAGTAATAAGATCCAGATATTGTTGATATGCGAACCCTGTCAGATACAAACTTATATAAGGTAAATTGATGTATATGAATTATTAACCATCTGTACAACATAAAACGTCACAAGGTTCAGGAGGAACACAACTAATCGATAAACTCCCTGACAATGTATTCAAAGAGACAATTTTGTCTCTCAACAACACTAGCCTTCTACAGAACAATGGTGTCCATCCAGACACCATATAAAATTTCCTAAAATACATCTGGGTGGAACCGGCCAGGGATCGAGCTACTCTGCTGGGCCGCCTTCAGGTGCATTGTCAATGCATAG
This sequence comes from Erythroxylum orinocense, assembly GCA_025531955.1. NCBI lineage: Eukaryota > Viridiplantae > Streptophyta > Magnoliopsida > Malpighiales > Erythroxylaceae > Erythroxylum > Erythroxylum orinocense. The sequence goes on along the minus strand of JANZLX010000007.1, from coordinate 28,187,323 downwards.
TTGTTCACCTGGTAGAGTATCATGTCAAAACATGGGTATCAGAGTTGAGGAAACAATACAGTCAGGAAATTCTTCCAAATGAGAACTAATATAGAAAATACAAAATTTCCACCAATCCACTGAATTATGTTAAAAGTTCAGCCGGCAATGAACTCAAACCTCCAATGTTCTCAGCTGCTCCTGGTACTGGGATACCAACTGCTTCAGATGCTGCAACTCCTGAGTCCTATTTTCGTATTCTTTCTGACGCTCGTGCTGAACAGATACCGCTCGCTTTAGAATTCCATTCTCCTGAATCAATGCTTGCACTTGTTCCTTCAACATCATATTTTCCTAGAGAAAAACAGACATAACAGTATGTTATAAACTGAAAGGGCCCAAGTTTACAGATCCCTTAACCACCATCAGGAACCATAAAGACAATTGAAAAATGAACAGAAGATAAGAAAACAGAAATATAAGGGTGGCATAAAGAATGAAAAGCAGCTGTCATTAGAAAAACCTGGAGGAAGCTTTTGGCTGCATCAGCTCCAGCACGTGCACAAATGGACTTCTCCAAGACTTCAAGAGCCCTTGAAGCACGTGCTCTTGCACCATCTATATTGGAAGCACTCATCATTTCCCTCACAAACAGTTCCACCCATTCAGCACCATCCATTGGGAGGTTTGATGGGGCTGACGAGTCCTCATCTGCTGGAATCTCTGCATTAGTTGGTGGTATCCCTGTGAAAAAATATGATCTATCAATTTAAGAGCATCAATTCCGATAAATCCTAACATGAAAGGGGCCCCAATGCACCATGTTACTCCCATCCACCCAATTAAAAGAGTGAATACCAGAGATATGAGGTATCTACATGTCATTATCACAAATATTAGATTATAAGTTTGTGATCTCCAAAATTCCTCAACTTGTTTTCATAATTATCCACAAATAGGTCAGAGTAAGCCGTCCATGAACAACTCAAAAACCTCAATCATGTACATCAGAAAGATCGAAGGAAAGCTTTCCTTCATTCCCAATGATTACCTTGCGCCAGAACATTACCCTCATTTAGAACATCACATTTAACCAGTGTGGGGTTATAGTTCTTGTCAGTGGATCCCAATTGCAGTTCGTTCAAACTCCTGATTGCTGAATCTAGATCATCACCACATTGTTCAAGTGCTCTTTCAAGAACCTACAACAGTAGAGTTTAGAAATTAGTTTTGCCACCTCAGGCAGAAATGTTAGGACTTCAAATTTCTGATCTAGATATACAAATCCCTAACGTGTTTTCACATAAACATCCTCGAAAAGTCAAAAGAACCCAATTCACATCAGACACAATAGGAAAAAACTAAAATGCAAAGATGATACATTTACTAAATGCAGAACCATCTCATTACACATTCGCAAAATCAAGTATGTAAAGAGAAGGGAAGATCCATAAACTTGCGATTGATGTAAAACAATACAAGTAAGAAAGAGAGAACCTCATTTCTGCTGAAAATAAAACATCCAACAGAAATACATATGCAAAGTTGTGTTCGTAATTCCTGATAAACCCTAACCCTAAAATATGAGGCGAAATAGGGAAAACTACTAGCAAGTTTCAATTTCTTTTTTCGAGGGAGTTAACAATAATTTCATAACCTCAATCAAAAGCTGAATAAAATACAATAACAAGAAAAGAAAAGAAAATAACTTTGCACATGTAGATGGTAAATACGTTAACTGATTAACCCTAAACGATAAAATCTTATACAAGATAAAAAGAAGTCGAACCTGCTTGTCCATATCAGGGAAAAGCGCGACGAGCCGTTCGATCAAATCCGAAGAGGACAGAGAGACGGAGGAGGAATTAGCGTGTTGTCTTGGAGGAGAGAAATGAACAGGAGAAGAAGAAGAACAGCGAATTCTCTTAGAAACAACAGGAGGGCTCGTTACACTCAATTCTTCGAAAAAGGATCTCTTCCCGCACACTATTGCAGACATAGTTTCTGATCCACACTCTTCTCTCTCTCTATCTTTCTCTCTATCTCTCTTTCTATCTATACTCTTCTCCCCTGCTCTACTCTAATTCCTCCTTCGATCTCTTTTCCAATACATGCAGCCTCCGATCTATCTAGCCAAATCAAAACCCCCCAAAGTAACACAAATTTCAACAACCTAAAACCGTAAAAATTCGATCTTTTCACTTTCTATGTATCGACCGCTTCAAATTGAGGATCGAACTCTCGCCAAAATGGGTTTGTTCTCGTTTTTTATTTTCCGTTTTCTGTTTTCCTTTTCTTCAATTGAACTGGTTATTTTCCTTCTCTTAGCATCGGAGCTCTGTTTGGCTAGCGAGAAAAGGAAATTATTGCCTTTAAGACAAGGCAAGCTTTGGTGGATAATAATGCAATCACACACGTAAGGAATGTGTGGAGAGATATGCTTTTGTCTTTAACGTCACTTGTCGATACGTGGCCGATTTAGATTGGGCTGTCTTGTGAGTTAAGACACAGCTATGTTTTTTTTTTTTTTGAGGTTTGGACTTTGGGCGGTGAGTCATTCGTTGTTGTGAACGCGGTTGTTGTTGAGTGGTGGCGGCGGCGCGTTGTCTGTTGTTCGACGGCGCTCGGTACAACCTATGCATAGCCGCCGTGAGCCCTCTAAACACGGGCTTATGTAATTTCTTTAAGCCCATTAAAAATTTCCAAATCTGGTTTGGTTTGTTTCCATAACCCAAACCTTAAATTGCTTTTGTTTGCAAATTAATGACTTCAGATTTAATAATATGCGACTTTACTCTCTTAATTAATAGATTGTTTATTTCTAAATGACTAATATAAAATAATAATAATAATAATAAATAAATATTTAATAAATAATATACAAATAATACAATAAAGGTAGAAAAGGTAAATAAATATTACAACAATCAGAACTTCAAACTTTTAAAACATGTACTCTGTTTTTATGTGCCTGTGACCATAATGTCTGAGACTGATATAGGCCTATAAAATGAACCCACAAGCAGAGTTGGGGCAATGGGTATCTCCTCTTTCCAACAAAGATCATGTCAAGTTGTGCACAAGAAATGAAAAAGAGTGGGATATTACATTGCCTTTTGTTTTTTCTTTCCTATCTCCCCATTTTTTTAATGGTTGTTGATGAAATGACTTCTCAACAAAGCACTTCTCTCCCTCTGTTTCCTTTAAAAAGATACCATTTTCTTATGTGAAGCCCACCTATGATTAGATCATATTGTCCCCATTTTTATTTCCTTGTCTAGAGAGAGTTTGTATGGGTGTTAATGTGTATGTGTGATGGGATTGCACTCAAATATGCTCTTTGACCATCTTTCTCCACTTAGTTTGACCAGAGAATAATACAGAGGTGACCATGATTTTCTTATTTTGATCCTCATTAAAGAAATAAAATTATCCTTAAGCTTGAAAGCTAAAGAAAGTAACTTTTATATGCTGATCATCATATTAATTTTCTTTAAAAGATAAGATCTTTATTTATATTACTAAAGAATTTTTATGATATATAATACAGAGCCACAAGATCTTTTAACCCTGTTCCTAGTTTGAAATGAAAAATTATTTCTTAATATCTATGCTAGATGGAAAATTGTAGAAACATATATGGTTGGTTGTTTTTCTGTCTTGTTTATCATCAGATCCTCTATGTCAGCAGGAATGCCATTCTGTTTTTATTCCCCTGTTTTTTATCCCTTCTTTTTGGATTCAAAGTGCAAAACATCAGTTCTCAAGATTGGCATTTGATCTTTCCACCATTTCTGGGTCATAGAGGGGTCACTGCTCTACTCCCTACTTTTTTTTCTCATTAGTTGAAAATTAAGAAAATAGAAGAAAACTAGAGGTAGGAATAGCCTAATTGCATGCATGAAGGTGCTTGACATATACTATCTATTCATAAGAGTTAACTCATGTTTTTCACTCTAATGGTTGCACCTTAGGACATATCAGGTTAAGAGTATATTTCAAAATTTCAGAACCAAAACTAAAGATTTACTAACAAAAGAAGAAAAGGATAAGTTCTTCAAAACAAAGTAAGAACAAATGACATAATGCTATCTTTTTTATTGTGGAGAACTATATACATTCATCATTTTCAAGTTAAAACAAATGCTCTTCTACTTTAATTCTGAGTCATTTACTTGTTAAATCATTGACTCAAAAATACATAACGGGTTGCTTAAGTTAGCACAATTACTTTCTAAATATTAATGCATCTGATATTTTTGTGAATTGAAAACTATAGAGAGAGAGAGGAGGGATCCATTCCCTATCCCCACATAAAAGGTGGTGGCAAAAAAAGTTCTTTTTGTACACACTGTGATGATGGTGATGATGATGCCTGAAATCTCCAACAGCTGCTGAAACAGACAAATAAGAAGAGGTAACAACACAAACAACATTAACATTTTCACTTCCTGGTTTTATCCCCACTGGTTGTTGGCTCCTCTGTTTCTTGTTTCCCTGTTTTCTCTACTCACTCATAACCATAACTATGACCAATCTCTGCTCATCTCACTGTCACATTCCATGCAATTATATTGATAACACATGATAGATATATAGATACAGAACCCAAAGATTAGGTTTTTATGGAGAATAAAATTGGTTGCTGGGCTGTTCTCAGAAGAGGAGCTAGAGGTGGTTGCAAGTCTTCTGCCTCCACCAGAGACTCTCCTAACTCTATCCCTCGTACTAGTCTTGTTTACGATGCAGGTATGTCTGAGTTGGGCTTACGCTCTGAGTTTTTCCTTTTTCCTTTGATATTTTAAGTGAAAAATTGGTTTAATTCACTGTTTCGAACTCATCTGCAAGATGGTCTCACTCTGTTTTCTCAACTTCCTCTCTATTTTTGTCTTTCTTCCATCTATGCGTCCTGTTCTTCTTTGTTTCTCTCCCACTCTGTCACTTCCCACCCCTGATTAAGCCTAAATGTGGAAGAAGTTCCTGTTTCAACTCCCTATTTGAAGCTCGATAAACAAGAGTTTCAGACAAGCTCGATAAACTAGAGTTTCAAGGTGTTTTCTTATGAGAAATTACAGTGAAGTTGATAGTTATGTAGCTGATCTCAAAACGATGACTGTTCATCCTTTTCTGCAAATTTTTAGCTTCTCTTTAGTGCAGGAACCTGAAATGCATTCTCTTTCCTTAATCAACAGAATCAATTGATAGCTCGAGTTTATGTTTCTATATCTTCATATCCTGCTTAATCTGAACCAGGGCCAAAGCCAAGTTTCAAGCTTGTTGAGAGCGTGTCATTTTACTTGCGAAATTCTGTTTTTGCAGCGACCGAAACTCGTTATCTAAATGCAAGCAACCGCGAATTATGCCCTAATGATTCAGAGCTGTCATCGGATAATACTGATCCTCCACCAACAGCCAACAAATCTCCATGTGAGTTGCTCCAGTTTAGCTTTCAAGAACTGAAATCAGCAACTGGGAATTTTAGGCCAGACAGTATTCTTGGAGAGGGTGGATTTGGATATGTGTTCAAAGGCTGGATAGAGGAGAATGGGACAGGACCAGCAAAGCCTGGATCAGGAATCACTGTTGCTGTGAAGAGTTTAAAGCCAGATGGTCTTCAAGGCCATAGAGAGTGGATGGTTAGTGGAATATCTACTTGGCTTGGGTTAGTAAATTTATTTGAACGAAACTATTTGTAATAATTTACCTAATATTGCAGGCAGAAGTTAATTTTCTTGGACAACTACACCATCCTAATCTTGTTAAGCTTGTCGGGTACTGCATGGAAGACGATCAACGGCTGCTTGTTTATGAATTCATGACACGAGGAAGTCTGGAGAATCATCTATTTAGAAGTGAGTTCAATTGCTTTCCCTCTTTCTAATCAAAGTTGTTAAATTTTGTCACTGACACTGATAATCTTCCATCAAACATTGTCATCAGTTCTATCATTGTCATAAATCTTGATTTGTTATGCTTCGAAAGTGAACTTTTTGTCTGATGATCTCAACTTTTGAAGGGACGATTCCTCTTCCATGGCCCAACAGAATCAAGATTGCATTAGGTGCTGCAAAAGGATTGGCATTTCTACATGGTGGTCCAGAACCTGTAATCTATAGAGATTTTAAGACTTCCAACATATTGCTTGATTCGGTATGTGATGATCGAATATCAGGCAATGATCAACCGACAATATCTTCCTCTAACAGAATCCTGAACATGGATTCCTTTTGTGCAGGAGTACAATGCCAAGCTTTCAGATTTTGGTCTAGCAAAAGCTGGCCCTCAGGGAGACAAAACTCATGTTTCCACAAGAATTGTTGGAACTTATGGTTATGCAGCTCCTGAATATGTAATGACAGGTATGAAAAAGTTTGAGATATAGAATATGCAGCATCATGTTCCTGATCCATTTTCTTTTACTCAGGGCACTTGACATCTAAGAGTGATGTCTACAGCTTTGGAGTTGTGCTGCTTGAGATTCTAACAGGTAGAAGATCAATGGACAAGAAACGTCCGAGTGGGGAACAAAATCTCGTTTCATGGGCACGCAATTACTTAGCTGACAAAAGGAAGCTGTTTCAGCTGGTTGATCCACGCTTGGAGTTGAGTTACTCTCTTAAAGGGGTTCAGAAAGTTTCTCAATTAGCTTACAACTGCCTCAGTAGGGATCCCAAATCTCGTCCGACAATGGATGAAGTTGTGAAGGTTCTGACTCCATTGCAGGACCTCAGTGACCTTGCCATATCATGTCACTCCCGCTTAGCACAACAGGGAAGGAGAAAGAAGAAATCTGAAGGTGGAGCTCAACTTCACACAAATGCTTCATCCAAAAGCATCAAGGACTATCCCTTGAATAAAAATACAGGAAAGCAGCGTTGTAGATGATGAGTGTGGTCAAATGCACTCATTCACTCTCTTTGATTAGAACATTTCAGGTTTTTGGGGTGTTCAAAGATTGTTGGAAGCCAGAGAGTAACTAGAAGAGGAAAAGTAAATCAGTTCCTGTAAGACCTTACATTAGAAGAGATAACAGCTGATGATGGAACTTCCTTGCGATTTGCTTGTAATGTAAGTGAGCTATGTACTGTGATTAGATATAAAAACTTCCAGTTATGGGATTAGATATAAAAACTTCCAATTATAAGATTGGTATATGCAACTTGCTTGGAGTTCTTGAGATTGCATCCTTAATCTGTCCTACTTTCGGTTCGATTAACTCGGTTTTCGTCTTTCCACTCCTATCTGAACAAGACTATGGGATAGGATTATTCCAGTACAAAAGTTTTAGAATCTCATCTAACTTTAACTTATTCTACAAATCACATCGAGAAAGAACACAGTAAAGATTCCTTCTGGGATGAATTTCATCAAAGCATTGTTCTTGTCACATTCATTCTAGAATCCAATTCAACTTTAACTCATTGTGAATTAAGAGATATTTATGCGATTAGTACAGCATCAATTCCTTTCCGAGAATGTGTGTTCATCAGCAATGAATACCATGACTCTACCACCAACCTGTCTGCTATCCTTTTTACTGTGCAAGAGCAAACTTTTCAACTAAAAGCAATCATTCTGGCTACAATACAGGACTTGACAAATTGAGAACCTGACATAGCCAGCCAGGATGAACATTAAAAAGGGGGATTTTAGCTGTCAGGATGTGACCAACAGAGATCGAGTAAATTTTGTTTCCTTCACTTTATTCACATCATCGATGCATTACTGATATTTTCTTAAGATTCCAATTCTTTTTACCTGGTTCCTGTTGAAAACTTGAAGCTGAGGGTATTTTGGCAATTGTAACTTTATCAATGGTCTTATTTCTTTGGCAATTGCTTATCTCTATGATACTTGTGAAACTTGGATTTTTAAGCCATCTCACTTCTTCTGAAACTTATACCAGTAATATAACCATACACAACCTTTCAAGAAGAATATACGTAAAAGTACAGACATTTAAGCTCTTAAATCTATATTCTGTAACACCTTTATTCACCTAAGCACCAAATCCCTATTCTATTTAACAGTGGGAAAGGAAAGTTCTCAACTTTTTTTCACTATGATCATCACTTCACCGTTAAGCGTCTCTTACACCTTATTACTCATTACCTGAACAATAACATGTAATACATCAATAATGGAAAAATGAATGAAGTAATATATATATATATGTAGGAACAGCCAAAATTGGTGCATATATATGTATAGTCTTCTCTGAAAAGTAATTCGGAAAGTTCCTTTCTCAGTCAGCTTCAAAGTTCAAACCTTTCTACAAATCACGTATGCTCGTAAAAAGCACTCCATAAGCAGCATTCTCTTCCTCTGCATCTGGTGGGTTGTTTTCAACGGTTGAACGTCGGACAAAATGGAGCTGCAAACGTCAAAAAAGGCTTAAACTTCAATGAAAGTTCCTTTTTTGTTTTATGATATGTCCTATATATGCATTAGTGGTATGTTGAAAGTAAGTTAAAACTTTTCAGCACCTGATCGCCGTCTTTGATCCCGAAAGATCGAACATAAACATTGTCATCAACTAGCTTTTGACCTTCGTAACACAAGAAGAAATAACTCCATACATGCGACCTGCGGATATCAGCATAAAAATCAGAGAAACCTTCCTCACTGACGCTTCAAACTCTCAAATTTCTGTAGTATATACGATAGATTAACAAAACATCTACTCTAAAATAACCAAGAGTCTAGGCAGTTCTAACATTCCGCCATGAATAAACACTGTGTATATACCATGAAATTTCTATCTGATCCTCTTCTGTCGAATTCGCAAATACATTCTCCACCGCCTGTTTAAGGTCTCGCACGGTGGCCTTCAACACAACTTCCACTTCTATGTTACATGCATTAAACGAAATCAAAATACACGTCTCTTAGCGATTACGCAGATTAGCTTAGCATAAACTACTTTGACAAACATGATGAATCATTACCAAAAGAAGAACCGTTCAATCTAATTACAGAAAACTTGAAGTGTTCCTGAAGCCTTCTGTATCTGAAAGATCGAGGCGACAGTTCAAACCATAGGCATTTCCTTTCCAAACCCGGCTGAATATCATCCATGTTTAGGTAATAATAACAGTTTATGCGTGTCAGTATCTTGAGAATCTGACCCTCTCTTTTTACCTCGTAACGTGAAGAAGAAGCACAACGTATATTTCCCAGAACGTAGTAGAATATTGAAAGAAGAAGCTGTGGTGGTGAGTACTAAAATTAGGGTTAGGGTTCCAAACCTAGATCAGGAAGAAGGTTGTGAGGCAGCCAAGTAGCATATTCCTATATTAAGCGGTTGGTTTATCGTTAGAAACGGAGGTTGTTGGTTGTTATGCTCTACTTAGAAACCAACATGGTCAAAATGGTGGTCTCTAAACCGATTCCTTCGTCTTCCTTAGGTAACAAAGTGTGTAAGTTGAACATATAGTGAAAAAATGTAGTTCAACAAGAGTTAGCTTCTCATGATTTTGTTAATAATATTTGGTATTTTAAGAATTGCAAGATCATTTATAAGAATTGGATCAACTTTTTGCAAGTAAATATTACAGAAATTATGTTATTTGTATTAAAAGAAGGTTAATCCATATATAGATCAGTCTATAATTAACCTATCTTAGGTAATAATAAACATTTTGTATATAAATTCAAAGGGGAAGATGTGTTTATTCCTTCATAAAAAGTAGTTTCCATGTTTTAAGGTTGATCTTATAGCTACAATCAAACTGCAATAACCAAAATTGCACATTATTTTTTAGTAGATAGGTAGAATCTATCCCAGTATTTCGACTACATATTAGAATACAGAAATTGCAATTGGGAAAGAAAGACATAGAGTTCTCCTAGCAGAAATTCCCAAAAACCAGGTGAACAGACACTACAACAAAAATGACATACGGTAACAGGTGATAAGTGTTATTAAATATGAATGGTAACACTAATGACTATGCTATGACAGCCCATGTTAC
>JANZLX010000007.1:28159845-28170143 GCA_025531955.1 Erythroxylum orinocense | reverse complement strand
TATATACTCTATACGAGTCTGAAACTTCTTAACCTTCTCTCTAACAAACATATACTTTGTATCAAAATGCTTCGAACGTTTGGAGTTCTTGCATACTTGAGAGAAAGCCACTATAGCGGAGTTATCACAATATATGGTTAGAGGTTTAGAAACACTCTCCACAAAATGAAGCTCAGAAATAAAATTCCTCAACCATATTGCTTATCAAGTAGTTTCATAACAAGCCACATACTCTGCCTCCATTGTTGAAGTTGCTGTAAGTGTTTGTTTAAAACTTTTCAAGATACAGCTCCTTCAACAAGCATAAGATATATCCTGATGTGAATTTGTGATCATCAAGGTTGCCACCATAATCAAAATCAAAATAACCTGTCACCTTAAGGTAATTAGACATCCTGTAAGTGAGCATGTAATCTTTAGTACCTTGCAGATACCTCAAAACTCGTTTCACAGCTTGCCAATAACCCACACCAAAGTTACTCAAGTATCTCCCGAGTACAACAATAACTGTTTACGTCTTCTTCTTCTTATTGTTCAGGAAATGATCGAAGTGGTTGGCCAATTTCCTATAGTAATTTCTCCTCGCTCATATCTAATACAGTACTACGAGTACTCTCTCTCCTCGCTCATATCTTGTACTGCTTTCAGCTACCTTTTTGCCTTTTGGGAAAGCTTCAGACTCTGTTTGCCTACACTTCGTACGTGTGCGTGGCTTGTTAGTGAAGGTACATAGCTCCAGGAACGCGGAGCCTTCGTACAGAGAGCAAGATGAGAGAGGGAAGGTACTGTCTGAGTTAGGGACACGTGGATATATAAATTATTTTTTTAATCTTAATGTACCTCCAAATTTAAATAACTTATAATTCTTTTATTGTAATTTAAAATTACAAATTACAAATTAAAAAAATCTTAAATTATTGTGTTTCAAACAATATAATTATTTAATTGAAATAATTTTAATGTTATGACACTTATTTTTTATGAAATTCGAATAAAATGTTTGTAAAAAATTATTCTATATCAAATTATTAATATAAAATAATGTGTTAGGTTCCAGAATTTTTATTTTAGATATTAAATTATGCGAAACTTAATTACGAAGCAATAGATGACAAGTAATAAGACCTTATAAGCTGTTTACATCACTCGTATTGCATGAAGTATTCAATATGGTAGGCCTTTATGTCTAAGCACAAAAGACAAATGACGATTGCAACAACTCCAAAATGAACAGCGAGGATAAAATATAAAGAGTAAAGGAGCCAAACACGGAGTTAACGACTCTCCGTAACGGCCCATAGCTTGCAGTACTCCAAAATCCAATCTCACTCTTTCGCCCTCTTTCCATTCCTTCTTCTCTAAGAAAAATAAAATAAAATAAAAAATCAACGTTCTGCTCTCTCTTTATATATTTTGTCGATCTCCGGCGAACTTTCCGGCGATGCAAGAATCGGAGCTCCACGATTTATCAGACGACGCCGACTACGCAGCCTCTATACAGCAAGTGAGCATTCATTTTATTGAATTTGTTATGTTGTTTGTTCGATATGATAGACGCAATCTGTAGGTTTGAGTGCGTGTCTGATTAGGAATTGAATGAACTAGAGTATTTGGTTCCGATTTTATGGCTGTGGTTTAATTAATTGATTATCGCGATTGCAGGAATCGGCGAGCGTGATGATGACTAGGAACGATAGCGGTAGGAGAAGCGAGCCGGACGGCGCAGAAGTGGTCTATTTGAAGGATAATGTCACGATTCATCCGACTCAGTACGCGTCCGAGAGGATCAGCGGTAGATTGAAGCTGATTAAGCAAGGTTCTTCTCTCTTTATGGTGAGACTTCGGCTTTGACGGATTTCGCGTCTCTCTGTTTTGGCCCTTTCCTAAAACGTGCTTTTCCTTGCGTGTCTGAAAGTTTTACTTACATTTTTTCTTCAGACTTGGATTCCGTATAAAGGTCAGAGCTCCAATGCGAGGCTCTCGGAGAAAGGTTGGCTGTTCTTAAACTTCTGGAAACCGATCGAATTATTCTGAGTTTAAGAAATGAGGAAATGAATTGACCTTACTCAGTGCGGTAATTAATTGGTTCTGAAACTTCTTTCTTTATTTTTATTGTTTGTTCATGAAGATAGGAACCTTTACACAATCAGGGCAGTGCCATTTTCGGAGGTGCGGTCCATCCGTCGTCACACTCCAACTCTTGGGTGGCAATACATAATTGTTGTTTTGTCCTCAGGTATCCTATTGTTTCTTTTAGCTATGGTGTATTCGTTGCGATCGATCATAAATAGGATGCTGACGGTAATATTGATGCTACACCCATTTTGAAGTTTGTCTTACATGGAGAAACACATACTAAATGTTTGATTATTTCGTGATATCAATGACAGTTGTTCTCGTTTGACATTAAGGGATATATCTGGCAATAATTGTATATCTGCACGTCTCAGTTGTTCCTTGAAATCTGAAAAGGAACAACAGACTGTTAGAGTTATTTCCTTTCTTAAATAAATGATTGCAACTGTTTAAGGTTCATCATAATTACAAAATTGAATCAAACTAACACGGATTGAGGTGTATACCTTGTTGTTTGTCCGTCAGATATATTAAATTAGAAAATATTTTGCAGGACTGGCATTCCCTCCTCTTTACTTCTACAATGGAGGAGTGAAAGAGTTTCTTGCTACAGTAAAGCAGCATGTTTTTATTGTGAGGTTGGTTATTGTTTAGTGTGCATTGCCTTCATCTTCAACCTCTACTTCTTTCTTTTTTCATGGATTCTTTTGAGTGGATGGTTGTTCTATGGATACACTTTTTTGTCGCATGATCAACTTATACAGAAAGCATAGGAGTTGATCAGATTGTTAGTATTGGTACTCTAAGCAAGGTGAAAATTTTGGACTAAGTTGTTGAGAATTATTATTTCACTACATTATATTTTGAGTGGTCAGAAGACTAACACTCATGGTTGTAATGATTTTCTTAACAAAGGTTCGAGCAGCTGTGTAAATTTGGTATAATATCTTGTTCACTTGTTACAGAACATCGTCATGCTAGCTATTTGGTCATTAAGTGTAGCTTTGATGTCTTTGGTATGACCATTTTGGAAAATCCTTTGTTTGAATAATTTTGAGTGCAAGGATAATATTGCTGTTTGTGCCTACATTTGTATCGAGCAAGTCAAACATTACTGGTGCCACTCTTTGTAATCTTCTTGTTTCATTTCTCTTCCAGGTCAGAAGATGATGCAAATGTATTTCTTGTAAATGATTTTGAGAATCCTCTCCAGGTGTGTGTCTACTGAGACATTTGTCTGTTTTCTTCAAAGAATTTTGTTTCCGTTGTTGACTTTGTGATAAAACTGGCCATAGCCATTCATTAATCCTCGCAATTGCTTTTCAAAGTTAACTGGAACACTTGTACACGTTCAAACATTTTTCACCATTTGTGGCATGGTTCCTCTGGTGGGTTATTATAATTTTTCTGGAGCTGACTTGATTCTTTTGGTGAATTATTGTGTTTTTTGTTTTCCTTGTTTTAGAATTCATGTGTCATGCCTAATTGTTTGTTGCAGAGAACTTTGTCATCTTTGGAGCTTCCCAGGGCTGTTTCTAGTGCGAGTGTGCCATCCTCAGTTGGTGGATCTCCATCTTATGAAAGTCAACGGAGGAATGATGGTGTCATATATGATCAAAGTCCTGCTATCCCTCGAGTTGGAAGACACAGGCAGAAGGCTCAAGACCCCACTCGAGATCTATCTATCCACGTACTCGAAAAATTTTCTCTTGTGACCAAATTTGCCCGGGACACAACATCACAACTATTCCGTGAAAATCATACCAATGAATTTGATTCTATTGAGAGGAGAACCTCAATCAATTCTTTTGATGTTCCAGAGAAGTCATCCAAGTATGCAGAGAAAATACCTGATGGTAGTTCTGTTCCTGCGGATCCTCTGGAGGTAAGTATTTGGGTCCTCTAATAGATTTTCTTTTATTCTTAGGGGGGGCAGGGAGTTAGGATGTATTCAGTAACCCCTTTGTCTTTGATACTTTTTTCCATTTGTCTCAGTTTTATATGTAGTATATATGATTATTGTAATGAGTGTGTTTAGATAGGTAGAAAGTACTGGTACACATTTGCATATAATCAGTTGCTATCACATCGCAATATGCATTTTACGCTGCCTTGTTAGTGGCCTTAATGTGTGGGCTTGTTGACATTGTTGCTGGCAGTTAAAAACCACGTGTGCAAGCTTTTTCTCTGGCTTTTCTTTTATGTATCAATGAAGTTGATCTTAGTGCAGCAAATCATTCTATTCTATAGAGATTTTAGATTTTGCAGGCACTAATGAAGGATAGCATTAATATATTGCTGATCTTTGTTGTCAACAGGATTAAAACATGATTGTTTTGCTTGACTCTTGTTCCGTTATCTTTTTCGATTCTCTTCTGTCTCTCTTTGAATGAATTACAGGATGGAAATGGAAACTTGATGTAATGAAGTACTAATAGTTGAACCAAATTTGTGAACTTCAAAGTAAATATGTGTTTACTGCCAGGTCTGTGGTGTTACTACAATAACAGTAGTCTTATGGCTATGATTGGGGCACGTGCAATAAAATTGTTTCAAGTTTCAACTGCTAAATATTAGGCTTTACATCTTTGTAGTGCTTCCTTCTACATACATTATGATTGGTTTTCATTTTTTCTTCCTCCAAATGATTTACTTGAACTTAATAATAGTATCACCATAATAAAATGGCAGGTATACATTTTCTTGTTTATTACTTCATAGTTCTCAGCAGCTAGCACAACTAGAGAACCTTTATTGTTAATATGTTTTGGTCTTGATGAATGCGTTAAGGAGTTTTCTCTTTTTTCTGAAAACATAGGAGTAATATTTCGTTTATCTCATTTTGGCAGTTTGACAAGGTGACACTTGTATGGGGAAAACCGCGACAGCCACCCCTAGGACCTGAAGAGGTAATTGCTCTTTGTCTGAAGATGATTTATTTTTCAACTATTAGTTGATTGGATTATCAATTGTGATTCCTGATGCATTCACTAAGGACATTTTCCAAGAAGATATCTGCTGTACTTTTCATATCATTTCATGTACCTCTGGTCTATTTGTGTTATTATTTATGTGAATGAAATTTCTTAGCAGAAGTGAAGAGCTTCACATCTATCATATTGTAAAGCCTTCCTTTATCTCTCTCCCTCTTCTCCCTCTTCCACCCCCATCTTTTGAATTTTTCATTTTCACTCCCTATTCACGAAACCATCATCTTCCTCTATTCTTCACCACTGGCAACTCTAACTGGCAACTTGGTCACTTGCCCATTTAGGTCGTGACACATATCCACCCCTTCTCAAGGCATGTGTCTGTACATTATGTGCATTTGTTTGTTTTACATATGCAGGTTCAATTTCGGAAGTGGTTTTCATAGGAAAAGTCTCTCCAAGTTCATGAGATATAGATTTTATCTAACAAATGCTGATCATTTGTTTGATTTCAAACTGAACTTGGCCACTGCTATTATGAAGCTATTTCTAAAAAAAAAAGAATTTTTCTAGTATTTTTTGAGGACATACTTCGAAAACTATGCACCATGATCTGTTCTTCACTCCTTTGTGTACTTGTAGTGGGTAGCTTTCTTGGACTCTGAAGGAAGAGTCAAAGACTCGAATTCCTTGAGGAAAAGAATATTCTATGGAGGAATTGAGCATGAATTGCGGAGAGAGGTCTGTTCTGAATAGATATGGAAAACCATGTTTTAGAAGGTTATGGTTTTGGTTGGGTATTTTTCTTATTCATAAAACTTGGGTATTGATTCCAGATATGGGCGTTGTTGTTGGGATACCATTCATACGATTCAACCTATGCAGAGAGGGAGTATTACCGATCCACTAAAAAGATAGAGTATGAGACAATAAAACAACAGTGGCAGGTTTGTTTTAATCCTTAAGGTTTTTTTGCTAACAGTTAAACTTCTGTGTCAACTCGCTGATATTGATGCAGATGGCTTCATCTTTCTATTGATTGTTTAAAAGTACTTTACATTGAGGCTTAACGCGTTAATGGCTTTTTGTTTGTACATTTCTGTTTGTAGAGTATCTCTCCTGAACAAGCAAAGAGATTTACAAAATTTAGAGAACGGAAAGGCCTCATAGAAAAAGATGTGGTATGAATGGAGTATCACAGTTATCCTGCAATTTCAGATTATTTATCATTGGATGGAAATTTTGTGCTTAAAAGTTATATTAACTCCATAAATTTGTTTTTATTTGTCTTTAAGGTGAGGACTGATAGATCGCTATATTTCTATGAAGGCGATGACAACCCTAATGTAAATATCTTACGGGACATTCTATTGACATACTCCTTTTACAACTTTGATCTTGGTTATTGCCAGGTAATTTCTTTGTCATCTTTGATGGTATGTCTAACATGAGTATATGCAGTTCTAATTTCTTTAAAGTACATTATCGTAATTTTTGATATCATAACTTTGGATCTGGTCCATTTCTGGTCCATGTTTCTTATAGAGTATTTTGTGCATTTAATAATTTAAGTTACTTGTTTCATCAAATGATAGGAGAATGCTGGAGTATTCAATATCATATGCAGACCCTTTCATTTCACCTTCTTTTAGGAATGGCCTCTTTTTTTGGTTAATCGTTTTGTAACCTTGTTGAGCTGATTAACATTAAATGCCACCATGAGAATGCAAACCATGATTAAAAGCTAGCAAGTGTTTCAGAAAATAGAGCCAGACCTCCTACGTAAAAGTGAAGATCTATAATAACAAAGAGTAGCTCCCCTTTACTGGATATAAGTTCTTCCGTTTCTTCTTTTGTCTTATTGATCTTTTGAACTCTTCAAAAAGCACTGATGTTTTGCTTTTGATTGCTTAATGCTCAGATGCATGGTGCTTCACCTTCCTGTTTTGTGTACTTTGTTGGGGTTGAAGTTGGGATTGTGTGTTATATTGTGTCTATATCTTGCAGGGAATGAGTGATTTACTGTCCCCAATTTTGTTTGTGATGGAGGATGAATCCGAATCATTTTGGTGTTTTGTGGCACTGATGGAACGGCTTGGACCCAACTTTAATCGTGATCAAAATGGAATGCACACCCAACTTTTTGCATTGTCCAAGGTCTCTCGTTTTCTCTATTGGTGCTAGATCTTCGTGCTTTTCTTGGTTAAATTAGACACCCTATTGATGGAACTATTACAGCGTTTACTCTTTGTCGTGACTGAAGTATTCTATAATTTACATTGTATTTATTAACAAATTCGCAAACTTTATAAATGAGACACCACCAGAAGTGTAGTATCTTAAAAATGGAAGTCAGTTTTGTAAGCTGTATCTTAATATAAGATTTGATGGAAAGACTGGTTAGTTCTGAGTTCCTACTTTTGGGCTTTCCTTATTGCAGCTGGTGGAGTTGCTAGACAGACCATTGCACAACTACTTTAGCAAGAACGATTGTTTGAATTACTTCTTTTGTTTCCGTTGGATTTTAATACAATTCAAAAGGTGAGATTGCTTTATCTAGAGATTCTCCTTAGTAGTTGTTAACAATTTTGCTCTCATGCTATATTTTCTATCATAGATAAAGTACATCCGCGTACTTGGTCAATGCCATCAACTTATGTAGAAGTTTAGGGAAGAAAAAAAAGAAACAGAAAAGAATAGGAACAAGCCTTTGGGAGCTAGTTGATGCCTGTGCACAAAAACATAAAAATGTTTTATCGCTAATGCTGTTTACAACTGGTATTCTAGATGTTTGACGTCATTTTGATCCTGAGAATTTTCTGTTTAATCAGCAAACCATTCATTTAAAGTTTCAGATGGATTAACCATACTTGGATCCTTTATTGTTATCGTCCGTAATTGTACTATTTCTTCGTTTTTTTACATCTTTTTGTTTTCTGATGATGTGTGCAAGACTTCATCCTTTTACAATATAATTGCAGGGAATTTGAATACGGGCAAACAATGCGTTTGTGGGAAGTGTTGTGGACCCATTATTTGTCTGAGCACCTGCACCTTTATGTATGTGTCGCAATCCTGAAACGTCATCGACATAAGATAATGGAGGACCAGATGGATTTCGACACCCTCCTGAAATTCATTAATGAGCTCAGTTGCCAAATTGACCTGGATGCCACACTAAGGGAAGCAGAAGCGTTGTGTGTATGTGCTGGTGAGAATGGCGCAGCTTCCATCCCGCCTGGAACTCCTCCTTCGTTGCCACTTGACAATGAGAATAGCCTTTTGTATTCTCAACAGGACGAAGGATTGTAATTGAGAAAATTTGTCACCGAATAATTTTTAGGATATAGATCCAGTAATAGATTGTAAAAAGTTCTCATCTTTCAGTACAGTACTAGTAAGTAAGACAACCAATTCTTCTTTGTCATCTCCTCTCCTGCCATTTATAGCACCTTAAGGGGAACCTGATTAGCTGCAATGGCTCTGGTATAGCAGTGGGTAATACAACCTTGGCAAGAACTGCCGGAAGATATGCGACACAAATTATATGACTCGTGTGCCTTTAGGTTCGCTTTTCTTTTTAACTGTTTAATCAAATCTTTCTATCTGAATAGTAGTTTTTGGTTGGCATTTGCCTTGGGTTGTCTCAGCCTGCAATGTATACCTGTGACGGTTGTGAGACTTGCCATTTTCAATTCAATGTTTGTTGTAAATTTCATGTTAAGCAACTTCTCCTTTCCATTGAATTGACTCTTCTTATTCCCTTTCATAATCCTCTTGAGTAATTAATTTTGTATTTACCTTACTTTCTTAGCTTTATTATGATATAAATATTTTATCATTAAGTCCAAAACTCTTGAGAACAGTGCTGTTAACTTGTTTTAGAACACAAACACATACATACAGACATATATATAGCATTAGTAAGTAAAATTCGTATTACTTCATTTCAGTTTTTCTAAAAATTGATACAAAAGGAACTGGTATTTGATTCCCATAACCAATTGTCAACCCAAGGAAGGCTTATTGACAGGTACTGGAAGCCTAATTGTCCTTTCTGCTGGGTTGACGTACGCAAAAGCAGTTCGTAGACAAGAAAGATAAGATGCCACAGACCAATAATTGATGGACAATATTCTTTTGCTTTCATGTGAAATAAGAAAAAGTTAAAAAGAAAAGTTGCACTTCAAAATGTCAAATTGTGTCCAAATCAATTCATATGAATCACAATTTTTTTGTATAAACCTACACCATCAATCTGAAACACAAATCCTAAAATAACATATATTTAAAAAGTCAAATTAAAACGATATATTACTTGAGCTTCCCTGTAATGGGGATGGTGATAGAGACTCATTCAATGTCTCCCTGTAATGGGGATGGTGATAGAGAATCATTCAACGTCTAGTCTCTGTCAATAAGTAGTTGCCTGACAAATTTAATCATAGGACCATCCGGACTGCGTGCGGTCCTGCTCGCGCTTACAATTAGAGATGCATACAAACCCACGTCTATATGACCTAATACCTCTATGAATATAGGTTGGTCATTGGACCAACTCCATCCCAATTTAAGTTTAAATTTTTTAAATAAATTTGAGTTTAAACATAAAATTTAAGCACATTTAAAAAGTTTTAAGTATGATCATTACATTGAATTGGCTAAAATATATTTAACCTTGTATTTTATTTATTGGTATATTTTGTCCTCTCTATTTTAAAAATAAATTTATTACTCTCTTTGACCATTAGTCAAAAGAGCTTATAATTCAAAAAGACTTTTTTATCATTGTGATAACTTCAACACTATTGTACATATTGAATTTTTTCGGTAAAAATATCCTTTTAGTCTTTTGTTGATTAAAATATATTAAACTCCTACATTTTTTTGTTTTATTTTATTATGCCCTATATTTCAAAAATAAAATTATTTTAAGCAATATATGCATTTTGATCTTTAATAATAAAAAAGGAAAAATTATCAAAAATATCATTGTCTTCACAATTGTACTTTATGGCCATTAATTTATGGAAAAAAATAAAAGTATTTATTAAAAAAGAAAAAATTTATTAAGGGTGCCATTTTTTTCATAATTTTCCCTTTTAACTGTTAATTTATGAAAAAAGAAAAAGGGAGAGGTTTTAGCACGACGGCTGTATCAAATTAAAATGAATGATCACTTTGGTCGGATAAGTTCCACTTTGAATATTGAATGAATAGAAAAAGGTTTTGGTCTTTCATATTCAAAATCAGTGGCATCTCTCTCTCTCTCTCTCTCTCTCTCTCTCTCTC
>JANZLX010000007.1:28117903-28159745 GCA_025531955.1 Erythroxylum orinocense | reverse complement strand
CAACTCAAGTCTCAACGCCTTTATCTGAACATGCATTTTATGAAATGCATCAAATACATATATGTCATATATCACAATCACATATGATGTTCAAACAAAGCTCATAATCATCGGACCTAAGTCTGGCATTCAACTTTCGTTGATAATCAAATGTCATCTAGAAATTTATATCAAATCAAAGCACTTCTAATACATGCCCAATTATTAAACTCCTCAAACTTCAAGTTTGGAATTCAGAAACAATTCAGTAATATGGAAGTTTAACAAATCAAATCAAATCAATTCAAAACAAAACAATCCTAGGAAATCATCTAGGTTGACTCACAAAACACTCCAATATGCTATTGCCTGGATAGTCCGAAAATGTCCGTCTAGCATCCACTTGGCTCCTTTATATCATACAAAGCACATTTACAAATATCACGCTTTTACACAATTGTATAAATATTTCTTAATGCATATCTACTTATATGAAATATGCATAATGTATGTTCAATGGCAATTTCGGGGTACTCTATTGGGATCCTTATGATCAAATCATTCAGATATCAAAGCCCTCATTAATAACATAGGTACTTATGAATTGAACCTTAATAGAGCAATGTCAAAACAATTTCATTACTTCATTGACCACTTCAAGTTTTTCTTCTCATATACATACGGGTTAACTTTGCATACTAAATCTGATAAGGTAAATGAAAAAATTAGGCAACACTTCCTCTAGAAAGGTATTCTCCAATGTTTTAAGTTTCTATTGACACCAAAATCACTCAATTTGGAAGATATGCCTCTAACATTATCGGGTTGTTCACGTCTAAAAATAGTGTACTATGTACAACTTTCATCTAGAAATTCAATATCTTAGAGAATGAATCAAAATTAGACTTCTTGAGACAATTTGTAGGCCTATATCTCTAGTTTACACCAAATAAAAAATCACCTCATTTGGAATCTTACAAATCAAGATATCATCAAAATATAGGAACATATTCAGTAAAATGTCTAGTTCATGCTCTTCCAACCGATACCCTTACTTTTATTAGAAAATAATCTTTTTTTAGTCTAAAACCAAAAGCTATAATCTTAATGGAGAGATAGAGAAATGTGTTATGAATCAAACGCTTAAAAAATCAGATCATTTAGAGGTCGGATGACAAAGTTATGGCTGAATGAATCAAACAAAGTTTTGTCCACATAAGACGAAGCAGACAAATGGCCAAAAGCAGACGAATGCAAGAAGCTGACTAATGGAGTCAACTTAAGACGAAGCAAAGTCTTAAGATGAAATGACGTCATCACAGATGAAGCATCTTTACAGACGAAACAACTTTACAGACCATATGACGTTATTACAGACGAATACAGATGGTCAATTTAAGGATAAGCAGAAGTCAACCCAAGACGATATAGACAGTCAACTTAAGACGAAGCAAATGTCAACCTAAGACGATTCAAACGGTCAACTTAAAATGAAGCAAAAGTCAACCTAAGACAATACTATCTATACTCCTCAACTCAAAATCCTTTTTTCTTAAACATCTCTAAGTTTTCCTCAACTCACGAATAAACACCTATATATTTATACATGCCTAGTGAAGAAACAGAGCATGTTTTACCTTTCCAACTTTAATCTTCTACACTAACCTTACGCCTCATCTCAATGTTATTTCTAATTTCAAAATCATTTTCCACAACGTCTGATAACTGACAATCCATCAAAAACTAAATAACACCATATCCATAATTTTCATCCCCTTAACATAGTGTTTAAGAATATAAATATACGTAAATGTCATGATCATGCACTGACAAGAAATTCATCAACTTAATTTCAAAAATCCACAACTCTAACAATTTTATTCACTACTTACTTGTTGAAGATTCCAAAAGCTTCAACTATCTTCAAGCCCTAACTCCAAACAAAATTACATAAACTACTGTGAACATTAACCAACTTATAGTTTTTCTTTAGGCAGAAGAAACAATTTACAAGGTGGGATTGGTATAGGAAAAAGGAAAAACGCAGAAATCTCTTAAAAGGTGTTTGATGGAAAACTTTGTATATTGAAGGGGGGAATTCGAAGAAGGTGATTACGAAGAAGTTAACTGGACAAGACTTAACCTTTCAACTCTCAAAGAACAGTAACCAACTTCAAGCAAAAGTACAAAAAGCAACTTGACACCTGTAATTTCCCTATGGTCTAAGCTCTAACCTTCTTTTGAACTAAACTCTTCAACTCTCATCTTTACAATCCAAATATCTCCAAATATCATTTGATTCCTTTTTCTCATTTTCCATAATACTCTATAAATTCCGAAATAAATCTTAAATTCACCAAAATTCACAAATATAATTCCATTAATCAATAAAATTTACAAAATAAATAAATTCAAAATTCTCAAAAATTCCTAAAAACCACAACTTAATGCAATTATACCTGAAAAATGTCAATGAATGCATGTACAATCATATGAATGTGTAAAAATGTGCATGTCGCACTTAACTTATGCATGACGTAATTTTTCCTAATTTCTCAGTGATTTCTCATAATTCGCTATTCTAGCCTTAATATGGGTAACAAGATGGAATATGAATTTTGACTCTCTCTAATTTCTTCGTAAAACTAAGGAATTAGATTAAGTAAGTAAGTATGGTAACTGGGAATAAAGACGTTACATTCTTTAATTTTCACTTGCTAATTTGTATAAATAAGATAAAAATTTAGAACTTTATAATAAATTTCAAATAATTTTGAATTTTTATTCCTGATTCGGATATAATTTGAAATTAAATATCAGAAATAACAAATAAATAGTTTATTAAAAATAAATATTTCTCTCACATTTATTTAACATTTTTACTTTTTTTCTTTATGTTTCGTATTAACTGAGACTCTCTATTCAATAATTACATTATAAAATGAGTTTATTTTGTTTTACAATTTTATTCTTACAAGAAAAATCATACACAATTATTAAAAATTAATAATTTATTCAATCATTAAAAATAATTTAAATTATTTATTTATTAAATACAAATTTTTTATTAAACAAATAACTAAAAGAGTATTTTTGTCAAAAAATGCAACATGAACAATCGTGATGATATCATCATAATACAAGGGTAAAAAAGTCTTTTTAAATTCTAAGCTCCTTTGACCTATATCAAAGGAAGTAATAAGTTCACTTTTAAAATAAAGGGCACATAATGTACTAAGGAAAAGGGTAATTTTGTCAAAAAAATACAACATGTACAATCGTGATAATGTCATCATAATATAAGGATAAAAAAAATTCGAGTTACTAAGTTCATTTTTAAAATAGAAGGAGACATAATGTACCAAAGAATAAAACACAGGGAGTTAAATGTATTTTTACCAATTGAATTTCATTGCTGACTTAGATTCATATTTAACTATATATAAAGACATTTTAAATTAAATTTAAAGTAAAATATTTTGTTACTTAAATTTCGAATGCAATTTATTTTTTAATTTAATATATTAACTTCAGATCAAATTAAGATATGAATTTAATTTTGAATTGGTGGAGCATCCTTATTTAAAGAAGTCAAAATCAATCCACTGACAGAGACCTTCATCTCACTGGTATCCATGCAAAACCTTCAAAAGCTTTACAGTCACCATTATCTTCACCACCTGGACCAAAGCCTCGAGGGCTAGGTCCCCTACAGCTACAGCCATTGCAGTTAAGAGGAATTGATTAATTTCTAAGTTAGGACCATTAACTGGTGGACTATGTATAGGGTATGATCCTGCCTCTAAGATGCTGGATTTGAGTGAAGCTACTTCGCAGAGACCTTGTTCGAATGTAGGTGGCAAAAGCTAGCTAGCTAGCTAGACCCAAGGTGTAGGATGGTTCCAGGAGGAAGAGCACGTGACGGTCGGTCGGTTGGATGGTTCTGACCAAGCGAAGCTGCCAGTCACAGTGGCACTTAGGTAACGAAGAATTTAGAGGACAAAACTGGGTAATAAGTGAATATATATGCTTTCGTAAGAACCCGGCAATAAACAAATGCTAACATCTAAAAGTGAGGAGGCAGAAACCTCACAAGGTTGTCTTCTTCTTATTCTTTTAACCTTTTCTTCTTTCAAGGTTTCGTAAGAACCAAGCATGAACAATACAAGGTTGTACACAGGGAACGTGTCTTCTGCTTCAACCTTTCCTTGTTTGTATGAACATAATTTAAATTATTTAATTATAATTTTGTAGATTAATAAATATTCACTATTTTTCTAAAAAAAATGAATCAAATTTAAATGTTTTGTATCTTAAAATTATACAAATCGAATTAAAATTACAAAATTCATATCTAAATACATCAAAATTCTTATTAGATCTAACTAATCAAAATTGAACTAAATATATAAATTAACAAATATTAATTTCCATAATGAAATATATTTTTTTTTTATTTTTTTGGTCTTTTACATTATTTGATTTGAATGAAAGACCATTTATAAAGTTATAAAAATTATCGATATGATGTCTTGTATGTAATATTCATTAAAAAAAAACATTGACCCTTAAACTTAGCTCCTGAATTAAATGGTTACTCTTAAAAAAAAGAAACAAATCTTTTCATTTATTTATTTCATCCTGGCCTATAAATTAAAGTGTAATAAAAATTGAAAAAAAATGATTATAATACATTTCAATCAGTAAAAAATCCAATTTAACTTATTCGACCGGTTCAATCGTAAAAATTGATAAATTTGTTAATTAATTAGCACATTTTTATTAATTAATAAATTTTTATAAACTAAAATAAATAGATAAATTTTATGTAACAATATTTTTAATTAAATTTTAAATTCTTTAATACGTAATAATAATTTATTTCAATCATATTTAAATTTTTTAATTTTATTAAATTTTTATTTGATTTTATAAGAAAATTTTAAATATTGAATAGTTTATCTCATCTATTTAACTTTTTGATTTAATTTTTAAAATATTTTAAATAACTTTAATTTTGAGTTTAATATGAAGCTGTGAGTGAACAGCAAAAGTATCTTTTTTGGGATCAATTTTTTTTTTTGTGAACCAGTTTTATCCATATCATTAAATTTCGTCTACACATAAATTTAAAAATTATTTAAATATGCGGATAAAATTAAATACTGCCATTAAATTTCATTTACACATAAATTAAATATATGTATAGATAAAATTAAATAAAAGAAAAGAAAAAAAGATTAGGAGTGCCTAAACCAGACTTTAAAGCTGTTTGTTGGATCTTTTGGGCCCCACGTGTAGAAGTTGAAAGATATTCAAATCCCACGTTCATTAGGGATCGCGTGTGGTACAATCTCATCAAAATTAGCAACCTACTCATTAGGGAGAGAATTCCGATTTTAATAATATTGATCTCAGTCAAAAGTATCGACATAAATGAGTTTAATTTATTTTAATTCAAATTAATTCGTAATAATATTTATTTAAATTATTTTCAAATTAAAATCCTATTTAATTTCTCATTTAAAATACCACATGCTTTTCAAATATAATTTTATAACCAATTTATATAATTAAATTATCCTAGAATGAAGTTAATATATTAATGAAACTTTTAAAATATCTTATTTGAAAACTCTTTTTAAAATTAAATATTATGGAATCTTACTCTTTATTTTATTAAAATTAATCAATTTGTAGTAATTAAATAATACTTAAGTAATTATTTAAATACTTAAACTATATTTTTAACAAATCCGAATATTTAATTGGAAATACTCTTTTTTGTAAGATTCCTATGACTAGGCCAACAAAGTGGAGGAGAGAGTACAGACCAAAGCTGGGTCGGCCAAAGCAGAGACATCAAAGCAAATGTTGCCTACACTTTGTCTCCTCAACGCCACCCCCTTATCTGTTCTATGTCCCTACCACTACTTCTACTCCTAACTACACCCTCCTCAAATCTCTCCCTACTCCTCATTATATATGATATTCTACTTTACTTGATTGTTTCTCTTGTTATATTTGAAATTTGTTCTTATTTTTGTTTGGTTGTTGTTGAATGGAGCTTCAACTGGAACTAGCTCTTTCAACCCTCAGTAATGTCAGTCCCGTTAAGGGTCCACTCGATCCTCTACCGTTGTTTGAGAGTAGTAGTAGTTGTTGCATTGGTGATGATGATCATAACAGAAGTAGAAAACGTAGTTTTGGTGATGCTTTGGAGGACTTCAGGGACGTTCCAAGAACCCTGCCTCTGTTTCTCTGGAATAAGCAACTTAACGACGATGAAGATGATAATGACCCCCTTAACAAGTACTTTAACCATTTCCCTCTGTTTTTCTTTTCTAAAGGAATAATCTTTGGAGTTGGTTCAGAAAAACTGATAATTTTGATGCGTTTGAGTGAACAGGTTTGATGATGATGACAAAGGAGATGGAATCGTTGCGTGGCCACCGATTAAGCTCCAGCAAAAGAAGTTCTATCACAGCCAATCCAAGAACAACCGAACAGAGGGTAATGGCTGCATTAATTGTCGAAGAAGATCATCAAGTTCGAAGTACGTGAAGGTCAAGATGGAAGGAGAAGCTATAGGAAGGAAAATTAACCTTAGCCTCTACTGTTCCTTGACGACGATTAAGCAAGCCTTGTTTCGCATGTTTGATATACGTAAACTTTTTTTTTTAAAAAAATTGATATACGTAAATATTACCTGCAACTACGTTGTTATGTGCAGTTGTGAATCGAGAAAGTCTGTAGTTATTCGATTCTGACTTGTTTCTTTTTGCTCTGCTTTTGAAACAGGACATGAAAAATGGAGCAGCTATGAAATAGTTTTCCAAGACACAGAGGGTGATTGGCTAATTGCTGAAGATGTTCCTTGGAGGTAACTCAAAAAGAGTTCCGTTCTTAATTTTCAGGAAATGAAAATGGGCAAAACCCACGTGAGATTGGACTTGCTTCACTGATCCTGGGAAGGATATAAAAAAAGACATGAATTTTCATTGATGGAAGATGTTAAACTTTTGCAGGAGTTTCCTCATCTCAGTTCGGAGACTTAAACTGATGAAAAAGTAGCAGCTGATGATTAGTTTTTGGCAATTGATGAAGAGCAACAGCTTGTTTATTTTTTCAAAAACTTCTTCAAACGAAGCACTATCTGATGTAGAATCAATTCTTAGTTATTGGAAAGAATTGTATACTTTACTTCTTAATAGCTTTCCTAATCACTGTGTAAAGACTTTTTATGATATGATTACTCATAAGAAAAAAGGGTTTAAATTACGAAATGAAATCGTAATTATGGTCTGGATCGTAATTACGTCCGTAAAGGATGTAAATATGTTTCCATCTCCAAAATTTAAGTATCTAATCATGAAGCTCTGCTTCCACTCCTTTGAATTCCCTGTAGATTTACCTTATCTGGCAGCCTGAAACCATGCTTATGGCCCCTGGTTTGCAGGTTGTTGTTTAGTTTCAGGTAAATTCTAAAAGTACCAGTCACAGTAGGATCAGAAAAATTACCAACTTCAATGTCATGTTGGAGCTAAGAGATGGGCCCAAGAAATAGTCCAAAACTCCCTGAAACCTGACAGGGGCCCGATAACCCTCCCTGAAACCTGACAGGGGCCTGATAAGCCTCCAGCTCCAACAATTCTTCAGACTACCGAAAGGGCATTTCACACATATTTTGCCCTGAAAAGGAAAGTTCGTACAGAAAACGCCATTGCCAGTAAGTTGGTTAAATTGTCGAATCAGGAAAACAAACGGAATGGACAGTTTCAATGTATTTTCAGTTTGATATATGTCAAAAGTTTCCATCTTTTCTCCGTTTTTTCTTATTTATCTGGATTAAGTACATAAAGCTTTGAAGTTACTGAAATTGATCGTGCTCATCTAAACCCTCTTAATACTTTTTTGGGGATAGAAGAATATATTCTGACAAGGATAGTACAGAGAACTGAACTCAACAGGAACTCGAAACTGCTCGGAACCTTCCTGATGGTGGATTGGAGATGCCTGTCCAAGATCTTCTTACTTACTACTCTTCTTAGTATTCAAACTTGGAATGGAGCACTCAACTCACGTTATTAATTTTATTATTATGACCCCAGAAAAGGAAATTGGTCCCAGAATATGAATATGCAGTCCACTTCCAGGACTAAGAAATTAATGGTTTTTTTTTATAGTGTTTACGAGATATTTTAAGAGGTTCTTAATTATAGAAAGATACCTTTAAGTTATTCACATTTAAATTAATTTCTGTTTGAATCAGATTAATTTCTTACAGGAAATAAAGCTCTAACCTTAAATTTTAAACGATTGCATATGCAATCTCACTTAAACCAAAAAACCCCTTATCAATTAACCTATACTCTAAATTAATGATTTTTTTTCAAAAATTAAAAATTAAAAAAAACATGCAAGTGCAGTTTGTACTATGTACTACACAAATGACAAAACACCTTAGACACGTACAAAACCAACAAGACACTCCACTTGACTTTGACGTATGATTTAAATACACACCTCCAATAGCTTACGTGAAACATACGTTCGTTCGTGAAATTATGATTCTACTGTAGATCAGGCATGGCGTCAAGTCAGTTTGGAATTTGGGTCCCGATAGATCGCTGAAAACGACACCGTTAAATGTGAAAATCAGATGATGTTTCGAGTTTTTTTTTATTGCAATTTGAAATTCAAGCCTAGAATAGGGAATGTAATATTTTGAAACATTTAAATTGAAATTTAATATTTTTCGGCCATTTAAAATAGACCTTTAGCAGATGAAAATTTACCAAAATTAACTCTTAGTCAATTAAACACCACATCAATACTAAAGTGCATTATTTTTTTATTTTTAAATAAAAAGTAGACTTCATTGTTATATAGTAACTAAAACTACTATTTAAACTGTATAAATGTTAGGCCTCTTTGTCACGTAATAAATAAGACTTAGACCTTATTTGGTAGACATCTTCAATTGTTTGAAAAGTAGCAGATCTGATTGTTGATTTAAGATAAACAGTAAAAAATGAAAACGTTTCCATGTAGGAGCGTTTTGATCAATCAGCTAAAATTTAAACTATCAAAAGTCAATTGTACCCTTTAATTGAGGTTCATAGATATTTACTTTTAGTAACAACGTTTATTCTTATAATTGTTTTATGCAGTTATAGGTTAGAAATAAAATTTTGACCTTAAACGAAAATGAAAATAGAAAGAGTTGTATAAATTTTTCATAGATGATTAAACAGTACAGGTAAATATGACTTATTTAAAATCTAAGTTCTTATATGAATATCCAACGCAATACTAAGATATATAATATTTATACCCTTATAATTTTTTTAAGTCATATCCTCGTAAGTTATTTTACACATAAACAGTTAATACTGAACATCTAATTTGATTAATCTGCTAGTCAAATTAGCTAATCTAATCAGTTAACAGCTGATACAATCAGCTGATTATTAAACATAGTCTTACTATCTGAATAGTAGCTCTCGTTGCCACGTATTCGTGAGACCCACATTTTGATTAATTTTTTAAAATTAATTATGCAATAATGACATGACATTTAAACGAGAGACCTAATTTCGTCAAATTTTCATTAATTCAATGTATGTTCTAAAACGTTTCAAAAACGTTAGTGTTCAATTTCAACGTTTTAAAA
This sequence comes from Erythroxylum orinocense, assembly GCA_025531955.1. Taxonomy (NCBI): domain Eukaryota; kingdom Viridiplantae; phylum Streptophyta; class Magnoliopsida; order Malpighiales; family Erythroxylaceae; genus Erythroxylum; species Erythroxylum orinocense. The sequence goes on along the minus strand of JANZLX010000007.1, from coordinate 28,150,090 downwards.
TGATAGGATATTGTAAACGTTGAGATTAAAAATGCGTTTTGTGTCTTATTTTTTTATACTTATATATAATTCAAAATCTAATCATTATAAATCTGATTTATTAATTTTAAGTCAAATTAAATGAAACTTAAATTATTGTTGTAATATTTTATGATTAATAATTCAATTATTTTTGTAAAATACTACGATATAAATATTTTAATGTTAAAATCAATCTTCATTTTACTTTTAAGAAAGATAAATTAAAGTCTTTTTGTCTTAAAGATCTTCTTTATTTACGTAAACTAAGTGATAATTAAACAATTTTCACAAGTTTCTTAAGATATTATTTGAAAAAAATACATTAAAGAGGAAAACATATACTAAAAAAATACCCAAAATATTGAAAATCAAAAGAAATTCAAAATATATGATACTAACTTGCCCTTTTAAAAAAATTTCTGGATGCTAAAGTCCCAAATTTGTATGATCTTGAAGGTCAACCTACACAATTTGTCCATTATTTAGGTCAATCAGTGTCCTAATTCATGATTTTTAATTATTAATAATACAAAAGCAAGTTGACTGAAGGTTAAAACTTCACGTGGAAGCTACTTGTGTTTTGGATGCACATTGTCAATCCAACTTCTTTAAGGTATATGTTTGCAAGTAATTTAAATATTTTATTTAAATATTTTTTAAATATCAACTTATCTAATATATAATATTAAAATTATTTATCAGCGATACTTTTACTTAGTTGTTGTTATTGAAATTATTTATCATGTAAATTTTAAAATTAATATTTAACATGAATTTTTAGAATTAATATATACAATTCATTGATTAAGTTTCATTTTTTATCAAATAACTAAAAATGTAATGTAGATGCATCTATTTTCAAAGACCAGAATGCGACGGATTTTGTGGCTGTGCTTCGAGATGCAAGGGGCAGGTTTATAGCTACTCGTTTCGGACATTACCCATCTTTGTTTGATCCGATCATAGCGGAATTAATGTCCATTCGGGAGGCACTATCATGGTTAAAGGAAAAAGATATTGATTATGTTATTTTGGAATCGGATTGCTTATTGGCGATTCAAACTATTCAGACTTCTTCAATATGTTTTTCAGAGATCAGAATGTTGATGTTTGATTGTCAAACGCTTAAGAGACAATTCTCTCATTTGTCCTTTTAATGGATACGTAGGATTGCTAATAAGGCGGCTCATTTATTAGTAAGAGTAACCTTATTCTATGCAAACTATCACAGTGGGGACGCTAGTCCTACTTCTTTATGTTATATTTTATCGTTAAATCAATCTTTCTATAATGTCGCTGATAGAAAAAGGCTTGCATGTTCTGGGTATATGGGGCAAACCTTTCGGCTTGAGTTAGATTTTTAGTCTTTCTTTGTTCTCAATGATTCTGTTTTTTCTATAAAAAATAAAAAATCAAAACAATCATAAAAAAAAAACGGTCTAGTGGTGAGTCACGTACTTAGAAAAGTAGGCGTCTTTATGCTCTCATTTTAAGACAAAAACATTAATTAAATGAAAAAAAGGGTGTGATTGGAACTTGTTTTTTTTTTTTGAAAGCGTGTGGCGTGGAGTTGTCGCAAACGATAAGAAAATTCAGACATCTCGCAATACGATATACTCAAAAATCACACGAGAAAATGCGACACCTATCTGTCCATCTATCTAAGAAGTCTTTTTAAGACTTCTCTCTCACTCGTTACTTTTATCAATATCCATTGAATAGACGTCTCTCTCTCTCTCTCACAGTGCTCGAGTATGCTTTCCTATGTGTACTCGCGACTACCAGGCGTCTGCTTTCCTGCCTGTTTATTGTACGTGCCTACTTTGACTTTCCACATTGCGTGAATCTGTGTCGCCACACACTTGTCTTATCACTCTCATTGTCAAATTAATCAAATTCATTATGGATTAATAATAATTTGGGATATTATATCATAGCAGATATATGATATTTATGTTTAATTAATTTTTTAAATTATTCCTTAAAAATACTTTAATTCTTATTATTTTATTAAAAATAAGAGCAAATCAAACTTGACATAAAAATCATACTTGTGCTAATGAAATGTTGTTGATATAATAATTCAAAAGTGGTCTAAACTAATTAAATATGTTTAAAATAAAAATTTATTATAATTATATTAAATTATTAATTTAAATTTAATCTATTTCGTTCAATTAAATTTAAGAGTTATATCGAATCATCATATTAGTAACATTTTATTAATTCAATTATAATATTCATGTTATTAAATTTAAGAGTTATATTCAATCATTATATTAGTAACATTTTATTAATTCAATTATAATATTCATGTCACGTAGCTCCTAGAGGTGGTCGAGTTGGTGAAGTGAGAGAATATGGGGGCAAACGGTCTTGTATTCAAATCCCCCTATCTATGCTCTCTAAATCAAGCTTGTTGTATACAGTTTACCTATACTGAATTGACGTGATTTGCAAACTATTGCATCAATCTGAAGATTTATTCAGTGCGTATCTAAAGGATAGCGACCGCAGGTTCTTCGGTTTCCAAAAAAAATGTCACGTATAATTGAATGGTACTTTTAGTAAGATTGTAAAAATTTAAAGATTACAATTTAAAATTTTTTAGAGTTATTATAAATTCTATAAATTCCATACCTTTATTTTACCATAAATTATATGTTTTTTAAAAATAAAATTTACAATCCAATAACTTAATTTTTAAGTGATAAAATTGACTTTGGTATCAATTTAAAGAAACTTGGATTTAAGACCTTAAATATCATTTTGTTGTTTTATAGAAAAAAAGGCAAACCAAAATATACATAATTATGACGTCATGATTACCTAATCTAGTCAAATCAACTCTTTCCCATTTACCCGCTTCAAGCCAACCAATAAGAAGTTGTTGAGTGAAAGATTAGATTAACTATTATCCCATTTTCAGTAATTACAATGATTATTTAATACTAATCTCGTCATAGATGGCTTGTGATTGGATGTTTCTTATAAGATAAGAGATTAATCATGCATTATCACCTTTACTTTTAAACATGTTTTACTTAGTGTGGTACTGTGTTCTACACATGCGTAGCATCGAAACGTTGAAAGTAAAAGAAGTCAACAAATGGTAGCAGAACACGTCATATCAGTTTAGACATACTATTTGAGGTTTTTCACATCGTCTACATCTACAAATACAAATACAAGGAACCAAAAAGTAATAACTATTAACACTAACGGTCATTTTCTTGGACAGTGTACCTTTGCGGTATGCGTAAATGTATATGTTTTAAAACTAGACGAGACTCGTAATCAGACATAAATTGAAATATGTCTCGTGTTTATAGAAATTTTATCAAATAATTAATAGATTTTTTTATGCAAGTCTATAAAAATAGTCTTTTATTTTTATTATTAGTTTTTCATGAGGTATTTTAGAAGAATCTAACTATAAGAAAACACCTTTAAGTCATTTACATTCAGACTAATCCATTCTCAAATTAGGTAGGTCCCTTACAAGAGACAAAATTTTAGCTTCAAGTTTTAAACAGCTACATACATAAGGTAGTTCGAACTCACAACCTCATTTAAGCCAAAAAAAATTTCTTACCAATTCATCTGCGTCCTGAGATAAAATAGTATTTTATTAACTACAAATAAAGCTGCATACTTTTAAATATTTTTAAACCTTGCATATTAATGAAATTTTTATTAAAATATTGTTATGATTGTTGAAATTACCTAGTCCTATTGTTGTTATTACTGTAAGTTTTGTTTTACTCACGAAAATAAACAGAGTAACTATACATGGAAATTCCCGCAAATCCAGCCGGAAACAAATTCATATAACAGCGTATTAATAACGACAATAAGCAGACGCACTTATCATGCCAACGTATCAGATCAAGTCATATATGTCAGCGTACTTATTACTACATAACTCATTATTCCGATCCATCTCGTCTCGTCTCGTCTCGCTCACGGGTATTTAATTCTCTCTCTTTGCCGCACTCGCAAATCCCTAATGCTTTCCTCTTCCTCTTCTCCTATAAATACTTACCAGAAGGAGCTTAGAGAGAGAGACGGAAACGAGTTAGAGAGAGAAAGTCGAAGACGAAAGTAACTGGAAACGACCTCGTTCCTTTCGCTTCTTGAGAGAATTCTCCGATCTGTGACTCTGGTGCTCTTTCATTTACGTCTCTATTGTTGATTTTTTTTGACTGTTTAATTTTGTGTTTTCTTTTTCAAAATTCGGGAATCTTCTGAGACTTTTTGTTCCAGTGATATGTTTTGTTTATGTTTGTTTGTGTGTGCTTTGTTTGACAGGGTTTTTTTGAGTTTGATCTATGAAGGTTTAGATCTCTGAGTTTGATTTTTGTAAAAATTTTCTATTTTTTGTGCTTATGTTTTGGCAGGTGTTTACATATATAAAAGAATTGGAACATGTCTTCGCTTAGCAGAGAGCTCGTATTCTTGATACTTCAATTTCTTGATGAAGAGAAATTTAAAGAGACTGTTCATAAGTATGCTTCTTTAACTTGCTGCCTGTCATTTTTTGTTGTATTATTGTGTTTTTTCGATTTGTAGTATGTTGTTATTTATTTATTTTTGGGTTTAATTTTGGTGTCGAGATTGGAGCAAGAGTCAGGGTTTTTCTTCAACATGCGGTACTTTGAGGATATGGTGACAAATGGGGAGTGGGATGAGGTGGAGAAGTATTTGTCAGGGTTTACAAAGGTCGACGACAATAGATACTCCATGAAGATTTTCTTTGAGATTCGGAAGCAGAAGTATCTTGAAGCTTTAGACAAGTGTGTTCATTTTACCACCCCTTTTAGATGCATTTCCTTCAATGTAATTTTGCAATGAAAAAGATTGATTCTTGGTTGATATATATATATATATATATATGATTGAACAATTCTTGACATAATGTTTTACTAATCTTAATTGGAATTTTGAAAAAATTATACTCCAGGAGAGATCGTGCTAAAGCTGTGGATATATTAGTGAAAGACTTGAAAGTATTTGCGGCATTTAATGAAGAGCTTTTTAAAGAAATCACGCAACTCTTGACACTGGAGAACTTCAGGTGTGTGATTTTTTCATAAAATTTATATTGTATATTGTACTTAAGTTGCTGAAATTTTAATTGTGTACGGTCTTTTTATGATCAAGTAAAGCACTTCTCATGCTTATGAGTTTATCTGCAGAGAAAATGAACAGCTGTCAAAGTATGGAGATACCAAGTCTGCTAGGGGTATAATGCTTGGTGAACTGAAAAAGTTGATAGAGGCTAATCCTCTTTTTCGTGATAAGCTTCAATTCCCAACGCTAAAAAATTCAAGATTGCGAACGCTAATTAATCAAAGGTCCTTATGAAATTCTGGGTCTTGCTTGTCTGTTTACGATTCAAAATTTGATACTTCAGTTCATTTTTTGATGTTACTCAAACTGAAATGCAGTTTAAATTGGCAACACCAACTTTGTAAAAACCCAAGATCTAATCCAGATATAAAGACTCTGTTTGTAGACCACAGTTGTGGACAGCCAAATGGGGCCCGAGCCCCTTCTCCTGTGACTAATCCCTTAATGAGTGCTGTGTCCAAGGCAGGGGGTTTTCCGCCATTGACTGCACTTGTAAGTGATTTAGAGAGGAATACTTTGTATTATAGGACATGACAGGTTTTGCTAACCTTTTTTATTGTCTATGTTGTCTGTTTACAGCCATTTCAACCCACATCTGCTCTTCCTACATCTCTTGCTGGATGGATGGCAAACCCATCTCCTGTTCCTCACCCTTCAGCTTCTGTTGGGGCGATGGGCTTGACTGCGCCTAACAATGCAGGTAGACATACTTAAGTCCTTTTGGATCAGTTCTTTTTGATCAGTTTCAAGGATTCTTATCAAACCGGATGGATTAAGTCTTTCTAGTTATGAATTTTCTCATTTATGTGATCCAAATTGTAGAAAGACTTCTTGAAGGCCAATTCCGCTTGCTTATGTGGAGATGGAGAAAATGTCTGTTGTTTATCTTTGTGTAAGGAAGAACTAGATTGACAACAAAGCACTAAAACACATTAACTAAACTCCAAACTTCTTGGCGAAAAGATGTGAACGATTTTTCCAGATGGAATATGATAATGAGATGCTAGTGTGCCATAACAAATTCTAATGCTTTAATGCCTTATAACTTGCAGAAACTTCATTAATAGCGATTGATGACTGTTTATTGTCTTCTATATTCCTTTCATGGCATGATTAATTTTGAATTTCCTGCATCATATGAATTTCTGAATTGTTTGCTTATGTTTTTTATATCTACGGTCATATTACAGCAGCAATATTAAAGCGCCCTAGGACTCCTCCTACAAATAATCCTGCTATGGACTATCAAACAGCAGACTCAGAACATGTTTTGAAGAGACCAAGGCCGTTTGGCATGTCAGAGGAGGTCTAAAATGATTCCGTCCCATCCTTTCCTTTTCCAGTTTTTTTTTTCCCCCCTTTTGGATCTAATGAACGTGGTGTAAATCTTTTTCCATTTTGGCAAACTGGATGACTTACAGTTCTACTTATTGTGATTTGACAATTAAGTGGGAGTTCTTTCTGTTTTTGGCTTACAGCCAGACTTGAAAGTTTTTTTTCTTAGGTATTTCCTTTTAACGTATTTTCATAGTTTGAAGATTTCAGTAGTTTGAATTGTAGCCTAAAACACTCTTGGTAGTGCAAGTGCCTGTCTTTGATTGTTATCTCAGTGGAAAAAGGACTATTCTCTTGGGTTTTTCTGCCTAGGAGGGGCATTTGAATTTAGTTGTGAGCCAATTGCATGGCCTTAACTACATGAAAATCTGTATACATTATTTTCGGTTTCATTCCAATCAGACCACTAGAGCCTGATTACTGTATTTGCATTCTTTCTCCATCTAATTGAATCTTGATGTTTTTTATTTCATACCCTGGGACTTGCTCAACGTCACCTTACCAGATGTTCCAAGAATTGAACTCACTTAATTGCTTATTGTGTTGTATCAGGTCAATACTCTCCCAGTAAATATTCTGCCCATTGCATACCCAAGCCAGAGTCATGGACAGAGTTCTTACTCTTCTGATGACTTGCCAAAGACTCTGGTTATGACCTTAAATCAAGGTTCGGCTGTGAAGAGTATGGATTTCCATCCAACACAACAAATTCTCCTACTAGGTAAGTCAATGTTGCATCATCAAAAAAATTTATGTACATATTTGTTTTCTGTGCATGACCCTGCATATTTATTTGTATTTTGTGAGAAATGAGTAAATATATGTACGTACTGAGTAAAATATATGTACGTACTCTTTTGCAGTTGGAACGAACATGGGTGATGTCATGGTATGGGAGTTGGGTAGTAGGGAGAGGATTGCTTCTAAAAGTTTTAAGGTTTGGGACCTTGGTACCTGGTCAATGGCGTTACAGGTTTGTGAATTTAAAATCTGTAACAATTTTTATGAACAGTCATGATTAGTTTGGTTTGGAGTTTCAATGTCATTTGGTTGCCCTTATCTTACTCTTTTTACTTTCTCTGCAGGCATCTCTAGCCAATGATTATACAGCCTCAGTGAATCGTGTAATGTGGAGTCCTGATGGAAATCTTTTTGGTATGTCTGTCATACAGTCTCGATTTTGATTTGGCACTCAACAGAGAGCCTTCAAAATAGTAATTTGGCCTTACTGCTTGATATATCGCCTCTTCCTGTTTCAGGTGTTGCATATTCTAAACACATTGTCCACATATATTCCTATCATGGCGGGGATGATATAAGAAACCATCTTGAGGTTTGTGTGAAGTTTGACTGTTGGTCTAATCTGTCTTAAGTGCAATGATTATGTTGAACCTTCTTATAATTAATGTTGGTACTTGAGGCTCAGGTTTTCTATGATATTTAATTCATCTTTCAGATTGAGGCTCATGTTGGCAGTGTTAATGATCTTGCATTCTCTTATCCAATCAAACAACTTTGTGTTATCACTTGTGGGGAGGACAGACTCATTAAGGTTGATTCTGTTATTACTGAATTGATGATTATTCCTGAGAAGTATAGTACTCATAAACAGTTCAAAATTGTTCAGGTGTGGGATGCAGTTACTGGTGCCAAGCAGTTCACTTTTGAGGGCCATGAAGCGCCCGTTTATTCTGTGCGTCCACATCACAAGGAGAATATACAGGTAATTCATTGTAGTTTCTACCCTTTTTCCTCCTGATTATATAAAGAGTTTTGCATGAAGAAAAGGAAGTTGGCAATTTGTTTTAAAATTGAATTAAAGTTAGGTCTGTTATGATTACTTTAGTCAGTGGCCATAAGTAGATTGGGTTTGTTATTTCCTTACGGTTCCACTTAGCATCAGAGTATGTTAAAATTATTTTCTTGTGCAAGCCTTCGGTTGAGACATTTCTTATCTCTATTTCCCGAAATGAATTTCTTTCATATCGATTGCTGCCACCCTCGTGCCCTTTTATCGAAATATTTACTTACCAAGCATTTTGTTAGAACTTGGTTTCTTAAACACTAGATTACATTATGTTTAATTCCTTTACGATAGGTTGAAAGATGTACTTTTTTCTTTGTGTTCTTTCCTGTTGACTCTGGATTTTTCTCTTTTATTTTTGGTAATAATTGTGGTATTGATAGTTGATGTTTGGTGTCTACTAGCCTTGATATCTTAATCATTACTTGCAAGAGTTCCTCACGTCTCTTCCTTTCTCATCTCTTTATTTGCTGTTCTATTTTCTTGTTCCCAGTTTGTTTTTTCAACAGCTACTGATGGAAAGATAAAGGCATGGTTGTATGACAACGCAGGCTCGAGAGTTGACTATGATGCTCCTGGCCATTCATCTACCATGATGGCTTACAGTGCTGATGGAACAAGGTCCATGGATGATTCATGCTTAACATTTTTTTTTATGTTGATATGGATGTCAATATGTTCTATCTTGTCTTTTTTCTTGACATTTGATTATCTGCAATTTTAGGTTATTTTCTTGTGGCACTAACAAAGAAGGGGAGTCATACTTGGTTGAATGGAATGAAAGTGAAGGAGCTGTGAAGCGTACCTATAATGGACTTGGGAAGAGATCTGTCGGGGTTGTCCAATTTGATACCACCAAAAATAGGTTCTTGGCTGTTGGTGACGAGTTCATGGTTAAATTGTGGGACATGGACAACCTCAGCCCATTAACAAGTATTGATGCAGAGGGTGGATTGCCGGTAAATTTTTGTCGGGCCTTATCCATTAATCTGATAGACTTTCTCCCCAGCTAATAATTTGATCCTTGTGAGTTTGCAGGCTTCTCCTTGTATTAGATTTAACAAGGAAGGGATACTGTTAGCTGTCTCAACAAATGAAAATAATGTCAAAGTTCTAGCAAATTCAGATGGGATAAGGCTGCTTAGAACAGTGGAAAATCGTACCTCTGATGCTTCCAGAGCTGCTTCTGCAGCTGTTGTGAAGGTATAAGTTCTTGTAGACATGGGCATTTTATTTGCTATGCATATGTTTCAAATTTTAGATATTTTTTCTCTCACCGATTTAGTGCCTCCTTTCTTACTCGGAATCTACTTCTTGATGCCTGAATGAATGCAGGCCCCTCCAATTGGTAATTTTACACCTGTCAATGCAACTGCTGGAACTATCATGGGGGATCGAGCTGCTTCTGTTTCTCCCATAGTTGGAATGGTAAGTGTTGGTTCTTTGACAGGAGAATCAACTTCACAGTTCTTAACTTTGGATATTTAAGAATTTAACTTTGGATATTTAAGAATTTTTAGCAGCTGTTGGAGCTGCTATTTACATGTCTAAATGGGGAAATCTGCTTCTTCCCAATTATTTGAGGTTGTGACTTCTGTTTTAAATTTCTTCAGAATAGTGATGGTCGGGGTTTGGTTGATGTGAAACCTAGAATTGCTGATGAATCTGTGGAGAAGTCCAGGATCTGGAAGTTAACAGAGATTAATGAACCATCACAGTGCCGCTCTTTGAGGCTTCCAGATAATTTGACAGCCACGAGGGTACTTTCTGTTTGGTAACTTTGTTAGATATGTCAAGCATTGCACTACTGTTGCATTCAAATAATACATGGGTGTTAGGGAAGTGATAAAAATCATTGCTATTATTGGCATGGTTTTGTTTTTATGCTTCTGTTCGTTATGCATGATTTTTTTCTTCCATCCAAGATTATCTAGCATGCAATGATGAAAATTTCTTTTCAGGTTACTCGACTTATTTATACAAACTCAGGACTTGCTATATTGGCATTAGCATCAAATGCAGTACACAAGCTCTGGAAATGGCAGAGAACGACAAAGGTATTCTTTTCTTCTATTAAGTTCCGCAGTTGATGTCTCTATAAGTTTTATATTAGTGCTTGAATTTTAAAATTCTATTGATTTTCAAAAAACCTACAGGCTACTGCTTCTGCAGTACCACAATTATGGCAGCCATCTAGTGGAATACTGATGACTAATGATATAAGTGACAATAACCCTGAAGGTGCTGTTCCATGCTTTGCACTATCAAAGAATGATTCATATGTAATGTCAGCTTCAGGAGGGAAAATTTCCCTTTTCAATATGATGACATTTAAGGTAAGTTGTCTCTTCCAGTTTCTTTCCTTAGAAATATTCCTTTGGTACCTTTAGTGTTCAATCTACTAGAGCGTCCTTATACAAGAATTTCAACATTTGAAATTGCCTATGAAGCTTACTTATTGTTATGTTCTTCCAGTGAAAATGACTATATTTAAGCGATAGCATTTAATCCTCTTTTCAGAAGTTACATGTTATTGTGATTATGCCAAAATGAGATGTATTTGTTTTGTGTCATTATCCTAAATACATTGACAGGAAAAAGTTAATCTTGGGGAAATTACAAGCTTATGAGTAATTCTGGTCATCTTCTCAGCAACAATATGCTCTTACCATATATACCTTTTTTTATATGTTTCCGTGCTTTCTCTATTGTAGACGATGACAACATTCATGCCCCCACCACCGGCAGCGACTTTTCTTGCATTTCATCCTCAAGACAATAACATTATTGCTATTGGCATGGAGGATTCCTCGATCCAAATCTATAATGTTCGCGTTGACGAGGTATTACTCGGATGAACTGAACATTGAACTTCTATTTGGCGTGTAGAAGTTAGAGCTAATGTTATCCATGCTGCAAATTCCAGGTTAAAACAAAGTTGAAGGGCCACCAGAAAAGAATCACTGGCCTTGCCTTCTCTCACACACTGAACGTGCTTGTGTCTTCAGGAGCTGACTCACAGGTGAGTAGTGTATGCCATAGTGTCTTAGAAGAAGCAAACTAAAAAGTTTGCAGTAAATAGGTGAAGAAGTTTCTAGGAATTATGTACTCCATATTTTACCTTTTCCTATTATTAATGTTAGACTAATATTATTATGATATGGATCATGTATAGGAAATATCCTGTATTAGCGAGTATTATTTTGGAATATTAGTATCAGCTTAAGTTGCCTACTATTAAAGATAGAAGGGCTAAACTTAGTCAATAACATGTCATTGTCTTTTCTCTTCTTCTCTTCTACGATTAGCTGCCAAGTTTTTTGTTGCTTCGTTCTTTAGAACATTTTTCATTTTATTTTGGACTTGACACCCCTTTTGAACAAAATTATATCCAAAACTGGTTTCTTTACTTGGAGCTACTGCTGAGCGGAATCGTAGCTGCACAGTTTGACGGGATCGTAGCAGCTCAGATAGAGTAACCTGCTAGTGGAGGAAGACCCTAGTCGCCCGACTCCGAATCAGTCCTTCCCGCGAGTTGCCTCTCTGTCCTTGCTTTCGTCATCTTGGATTCTTCATTCCATCTGACCTGTGGAATGGCTTCTTTACTGTCTCTATTATAGTGGAATAAGGTAATCCGAATAGCTTATCGTTAGAACGGTTGAAAGCGGATCTGTACTGATAAAAGAGTTCATAAGTGAAGGAAGAAAGCTAGGCTGCGAGCTTTGTCTACGGAGCAAGCGTAATTGGTCTAAGCTCTTTCGGTTTAGGGTGGGATCGATTCGATAGACTTGACCCTTAGGGGGAGTTTTCCCTTATATACGGATATATGTTCAAGTGCAATATCCGTTTCTTTAAGGCCGAGTAAAGCCCGCTGTAGTGCCTGCCTTCAGTCCTTTTATGAAAGGGAGTTCTGTTCTGTGATTCCCATTGCATTACTGTCTGTTCTTCAGTCTGTTCTTCAGTCTTTTCCTTTGCAACAATTCGGTTGGTAAGGCAAGGCCTATTTTCTCCCTTAGGTCTTTGTTTTTTTATTTGTCTCAAAAATGGGGTTTTGACTCACTTTCTTCTTAGGAAATCAGAAGACCATTGATCAACTAATACGTCACCGGTGTACTTACTTCAACACAAGAAGTGTGGGCCTCTTCGATATCGATAGAAGCACTTTCTTTGTCTTGGTCCCAATTCAACTACATCCGCTATAGCATTTTAAAAAAGTGGTTATTGAGTTCACGGAACACAAACTTAACCTTCAAGTTCAGATAGTGAGAGAGTGAACAAGAAGAAAAAATGAGATTAATTAAAACTATTCCGCTATCAAGAGAAAGAAGGAATACCCGGCAAAGTCCCATATCCTCATGTGCTTTGGGATTCCGTTTGATCTGGGCTTGTCTTGCATTACTTGTTTCTGGAAAATCAGTCTTCCATGCCGGTTCCCGTCCGGCCTTAGACTAACTCGCAGTCAGACAGGTTCGTGAGATCATAGTCTGATTCTTCAGATCCTCGCTTCCATCCCACTAGACTAGAAGGAGGACCAGCAAGAAGGAATCAAAGGTAATAAATAGCTTTCTCTTCCCGTCCTTCCTCACTACGGGATTCAGAAAAAGAAAGAGGGAAGACATTAAAATGTTTAACTAAACGAATTGTCGATTAAGCAACTAGGCGGGCGTGGGTACTTGCTTACGTGCGTGATTTCGCAATCTTTCTAGAACATGATGCGAATGCTATCCTCAATGCAGAAAGGCCAACTACTGCAGACAGGACTAAAGGACTGACTGATAAAAGCACACTTAACTGCTGCAGGAAGTACCGATCAGAAAGGAGGAAGGCTGGAAGCGGCCTGACGAGTAGTCAATCCGTGCAAAGGATGATATTTTCAGCACGGTTTTGATCATTGCGCACCATTTCACAGCATGGATCGGCGATCTAACGCAATAAATAAAGGATTGAACTGAGATTGAGGCCCGTCAGGAAGCTTGGAAAAGGAAAATCCGTAAAAGTAAAATCAGTGAATTTGGCAGGCGTAAAATAAGTTCTTTAGCGGGGAAGTTTAAAAAGGGGGAGATGAACTGGGCACCCACACACACGGAGTGGGTAGGTCGGCGTGATCTATGCGAGGTGAGGTTGGTTCAAAATAAATAGGAAAGGGAGAATCCTCTGATTCCGTTGTGACTGGATGATTTGGTTCCGAACCGGGATTCGTTCTCCCGCTACTAATGGTAATGGACGAGAAGATGCGGTGAATCAATCAGTATTAGCTAAGGAAAGCATTCTAATTCTGGGGAAGAGAGGAAATCTGTCTTTATAGGAAATTTTGATTTCTAGGGAATCTGTGCTTACTAAGCCTTTGTTTGAAGGACCGGTCTGAAAGTGCAAGACTAGCTGGACCCGGACTGACTAATCGCTAACATCCCGAGTTCTCTCGGGACCGGGGGAACTCTCAGTTAAGTACGGCATTCAGTAAGAAGTAAGCCAAGTTCTATTAGCTCTTCTAACTTGTCTTAGACTCGTCAGTCTGTGATGCATTGAGTTGAGAGTCAAAGGACAGTGGTCTTCTCTTCCCAAGAGCTTATTCTATTCCGAATTCCAACTCAATCTTAGGCATCCAAGTCGGAAATTACGTAGAGTAATAGCGAACCTAAAGAGCCTATCCAGCATTTCAATCCAACCATTTCATTATTATTTACGCAATTTAAAGATTAAGGAATCGATCACTTCTTCACTTTAGATATTTTAAGATCTGTCTTTGGAACAGTGACAGAACAGTGATTGACAGGGGACAGGTCGGTGAAGCCTGATCCTCCTTCTAGTGCTATCATGTCCCCCATTCCATGCTCTAATCCTTGCTTCGCTTCTTTTTTGTTGTGGCTTTAGCTGCGAACTCCACTTTCGGGTTGATCTTTCAATCTGCTAAGGTGTACGACGACAAGCCGGTGTTCCTTTGAATAGAATCTTATTTGTCTCCTGCCGGACTCCCTTATTCATCGATAAAGAGAATGGAGATAACCCCAACTCCGCTCTTACTTCCCTTCCCTTCAATTCAATAAGGGATCGATCTGACCGTCAAAGGAGAGAAACTGAGATAGTAGTATGCCTCGAAAGGAAGTCTGCTCTTTCCTTTCCATTTCCCCACGTCCAGGGATTTGAGAATTTAGAGTGCCCGGTGAATCTGTTCTTATGGAGTGGTACCCTTTTGTCTAGTTTCCTTTTTTGCCTGCTTTCGTTCATATGGCTTTCGGGCTCATAAGGGGAGTCAGTCTCGCTAACCCCTTATCTTCTATGTTCAGGTAAGAGAGATGAGATGACTGAGACGGGAAGAAAGGGAGTTGAAAAAGACGGCATTAGATGAAAAAGGATACGCTCCTTCAGGGGATGGAGTAAGGGTCCGAAGGAGATTAGGGCAAGCAAGATCGTGTATTTAAATAAGGAGTGCGAGTAGGTTAGATCATAAGGAGAAGAACTCATAATAGAGTAAGAAGAAACAGATAGAGCAAAGGAAGGCCTAGCTTAGCAGGTCAGGTCTTGGCTCAGCAGACTCAACAGATCATAGCTCGGAAACAAGAAAAGGCACTGAGCAAACACCGGTATCTGCCTTAGATGGCTTTGATTTCCACCCTTGAATCTTAGATTAAATGACTTTCCCCCCTTGATTTAGTTCTTCCGACTTCCTTGTTGAACTTGAAGACTGCTCAACTCCTAGCTTAACCCAGAACAAGACTATAAGACAAGCATCCATGCCCGGCCCCAGTTAAGCAAAACACCCTGCCTTTTAATCAGGACGGGTCCTGATGTATGTTGCTGGTTCATAATCATAAAATATTGATGAAAGCATTGATGCTGGCTTAAAGTCCTAAACAAAGCTAGGCACAAACACGTATGCCTGGGTCAGGCCCAACAGATCTTGTTGGGTCAGGAGATCCTGGTGATTCGGAAGGAGAAGAAGAAAGCAGGCGTGGAACACATCAACAATTCCAACCTAGAAAAGAGATGGATCTCCTGTAGGCTATACAAGAGAAGCATATCTTGTCTCAGAACTAGGCAACTAATAAGGAATGAATAAAAAAATAGAAGAGAAGTCAGTTCCTCTTTCTCGTTCGAGGGCAGGAGGACTTGTTTATCACTATTCTAAGACTCTTACCGCCGCTCGAATCCTTCTTTTCTAACCAACCGATGTCGAGGGATCCGAACCAAGGCATTCCGTCTGATATACGTACAGGTATCATCCTGTGAAGCAAAGTCGGACAAGGGGGAAAGACATGAAATGGATAGGGAACCGTAGCCAGTCTGCAAAACTTCTATTCGTCTCGGAATCCTCCTCTAAAGTGATTTGATCGAACCTCGCTAACCTCACGAATAATGCGCCGCGCGGTCTGGGCTTGCTGTGTGACTAGGTGGGCCGCCATCATTCGTTAATCAGGCACGAGCATCCGCATTTACTTTTGGACCACTGCTTGACATCCCCAAAACTAGTTGCATCACATGATCCACCATTGTTGACATTGACTTCTATGCTGGAAAGCAACTCGGGCACCCGAAAACCATGTCTAGAAACGAACCGAGGAAAAACCACGACCTATACGAGTGCAGGCGGGCCTCGTGATTCGCCCTAGATAGCGAGATGCTGCCATTCCCAAAGGAGAGCTATTTCTCGCGCAACGTGCCACTGATGTGTGCCCGAAGGTGGTTAGTTACCAATGAAGACGTGAGTCATCGAATTCGATCTGTACAATTTCTCAATCCTGACTGCTGGCGGACTTAAACTATCGTCCGCAGTCAACCTTACTTCGGTACAGAGGATTGATGTGTTATGTTCCTAACCATAGGATTGCTCCACTAGAGAGGTCGGGCATTCATTACTACGTATATAATTACCAGCATCTCTTCTTTCCCTGCTCCGATATGAGTTGAGAGTCAAGTATGAGTAGAATGTCAGAGGAAGCCTCCTCTTCTAGGGTAACTCTCTTCATTTATTCAATGCTTTGGAGGAAGCAGACAAGGCAATGATAATTGGCTCATTTCATGCTACGATGCCGGCTCCCCATCTCTGGTTGAAGCAGTGCTCTTCCGGCTCGGTATCAGTAGAAGTATCAAGCTAAAGCTTTCCTTCCCTGTGTATGAGTTGAGTTTTGAGTAGTCGATGAGACTAGTCAGGCTTGCTTTAAGGGCTAGGCTTCGCTCCTTGTCTT
The DNA here is from genome assembly GCA_025531955.1 of Erythroxylum orinocense. NCBI lineage: Eukaryota > Viridiplantae > Streptophyta > Magnoliopsida > Malpighiales > Erythroxylaceae > Erythroxylum > Erythroxylum orinocense. The sequence goes on along the minus strand of JANZLX010000007.1, from coordinate 28,133,614 downwards.
TGTTCTTTTTTCAATGTGAGGGACTTCTTTCTCTTTATAAGCAGGAGATTAGCTTATCACTCCAAGGGAAAGAAAAGAGAGAGTGATTGCAGCTGGCTAGCCTATGAACCTGTTTGAAAACGAATTGGACAGGGACTTCAAAGCTTTCCTCACTTGCTTCGGAGGTTATTTTCCAAAAAGGGGAAGAAAAAGAAAGAGTTATGTCTGCTGGATTTAAATACTGGGGGAATGCAACTACAGCTATTGGTACTCCCACGAAGACTTATACAAGTGTGAATGCCACATGGCTGACAACTGAACTTGATTGAACTGGCTCTATCCCCAATGATTCAGGAACGAACTTGCTTGAAATAGAATATGCTATATGCTTGCTAGCTTGTGAGATACTGCTGAGGATTGCTTGTGAAAGACTGCTGGCTTTCCTAATAGGTAAGGGACAACTACTGTTACGGATACTCCCACTTTTGGGACTTCTACAACTACGGGGTCTAGCACTGGGTCTAGGTGAAACAACTACTTCAAGTCAAGGTTTTCTTTCAAACTCACTTGTTCGGAGAGCTCCCTTGCTTACTGACTTATAAGCCCTCTCATCTGCTATCCCTGCGCTTGCTGCACTCGCTTGATAACTTCTACTTAGCATGAAGGACTGGAATTGATCAATGGGAACTCTCATTGCAAGAGAATAACTCCCAGAAACTACAACTTCCATTGTGCTGCAAACTATTGATTCGTTTTGATCGCTACTATGGAACCTACCTACAAGGAACTCCCGCCTATGGAACTTCTTCGAACTGCGGATATCCCTTGTTCTAGAAACAAGTAAATCCTTGTTCTAGCAAACAGAAAGGTATCCCGAATGCAAGAATGGGTTTATAGGAAGCGAGACGGGGGACTTCCTTCGTTCTTGAACCTGCGACTGATAGCTCAAGCTCGCCAATCATGGCCAGTTAACGAACTTAAAGTGATCGATCGGATTCGACTCTGCCAGACGGAGACCGGCTTGCCCCTAAGATGGGCAGCTCTTTGGGCACTGGTTTTTCGAAACCGATATCTCGCTTTCTGAATTCGCGACTAGCACCCAATTCTTTCACTGGTCAAGTCAAGACAGGATACTAGCAGAACACAGACCCAATCCTTGGTCAACTTTCTCCGATCTGCGATCCACTGGAATAATAACTTCATTTCATTTATCTGAAAATAAGCATGTCTTGTTTACGTTAGCGAAAGGTCTTTCTCTTAATGCTTGTTGGACCTTCTCTTGTGATCCTTTCTTTTCTTTTAACAACTTCCTTGAAGTACACTCGGTTTTTTCTTTCGATTAGTGGAATAGAAATCGAAGGTGAGTCCAAAGTCAAAGTCTATTGATTGTGCTAGCATCCAATCAGTAAAAGATGTCCTAGTCAGTCTCATATAGCTAGAATTGGAATCCAATTCAACACAGATAAATCAAAGAAATTGAAAAGCCAGTTCCGATCGATGACTTCCCTTGTTCTTATCCTTTCCGAAGCTATGATGAGATGAACTCGGTTATGTAGGTTATGTAGTAGAACGATGTGTATATAGATGGATCGAAGTAAGCGAAAAACCATAGTTCCTCGACCATTCTTTATTGTAAAATGGTGGTGCGCACACAATTCAGCATCTCATCATTGAATATTGAATTTTGTACTTGCGGGATACTCAACTTCATTTGCTAACTGTTACATAAGTTGTGTGGCTGCTGAGGCTGCGCGTGTGGCGCGATGCGTTTTCCGATTCTGCTGCTGCCATTGCCCCTTCTGGTTCGACGTCAGTCCCTGATCCGGTTGAGCCGATCGATCGCATTTCGGCTGACCCAATAACCAGGAATTCTCGCTTCCTAGAGCAAAATCCCCCACGTCCGTAGGTAGAAGTCTTCCCGATTCCTCAGTAGCATCCGCTGGATGGAGAATCATCCTCCGCTTTTTCATTCAATTCATTAAAAGCGATAGCACATGTTGGTGGGGAAAGAAGCCACAGCTGGGCTGGAAAGAAGGTCTCAACCGGTCTCTAAGAATCAAGGTAGACGGGAACTTTTCCTTCGAAAAAGGAGATTCATTTCGAATGATAGATTCTCTATAGAGATCCGGTTGAATAATCCGGCAAGGCGGGCTCAAGACGAGAAAGTAGAGAATGAGAATGTTTCAGCAATCTATTGTGTGTCACGACTACTCTAGACTTAGGAAGGTTTTTATGGCCAACTGTCGGCAAACCTTGGATGAGGGGTGCTCCTTGAAGCTATCGGTAGACTCTGCAAAGGGCATTCTACACTTAAAAGCATAATCTTTCGTCTGGGGTGGTCGAAACGAGCATTTATGAACAGGAAGATGCCTTCTATGATGGAGAGGGTATACTATACTACGATTGCATATATTCACCGAGAGTCCCAATCTATAGACTTGAATAAAAAGAGGTTAAGGATGTTTAAGCGGCACGCCCACTAATGGTTTGTCTCAGCTTCGGAATGAGCTTGAAAGCAATGAGAGAGATACCCGGATCATCCAATCCTGTAAGATACTCCAGAGGGCTCATAAGAAGGAAGAATCAAACCAGTAGGAGCACAAAAGTCTCATTCAGTAGTTCCCTTTCCTAGCTAACAATTTTCAAATAACATTTTCATTTCTTCTGAGAAGCATGTACCAAATTCTACTCGTTAAATCGAAATAAGGAAATTCCCTTTGAGCGAGTTGCGCGTGGAAATGCCAATTCCAGCTATCAGATTGAAATAACCTTTCGGCTTTTTCCAAATCTATGAATTGCTTAATCCCAATCTACGAGGGAAATAAGGAAACCGCCAGGATTCCCGGAATGTTGGAAAGATGCCATGGTTGAGGAGTTAGATGCTATTTAAAGAAAACCATACATGGGACCTTGTTCCTCTACCACCTGGCAAACAGCTGATTGGCAGCAAGTGGGTAGACTCTGTTAAGTTGAAATCAGACGGTAGTTTGGATCGTTACAAAGCTTGCTAAAGGTTACAACCAAGAATATGGCATTGACTATTTGGAGACTGTTATAACTCTTCTTGCCCTGGCTTCTATTCGACACTGGAACATCTTCCAAATGGGCGTGAAGGTGAAGAATTGCCATTTTATGACCTTTGTAAGACCCCGGCTATAAAAGTAGGCTTGCTATACGAGCTGTTTGCCCTTATACGGCTTGCTTGTCTTTGCTATCGCTTTAAACTTTGAAACTTCCCATAGGGAAAGGGTGCCTATCTTCAAAGCTACTTTGATGAGGAGGAGGATGAGACCCTTTCAAGGAGGTGATTGAGGCAGTACGGTAATAACCTTTAGAGCTACCTGTCCTTAATCAAGCGTCAGCTCAAAAACTGGGTTTCCCTTAATGTATGGGACGGGACCAGGTCGGATTAGTAGCTTGAGGGTCGAGTGTTTCGACCATAAAAAACTTTTGGCATTGGCTCAGGATGACCCGACTTAGGATGTATGCCCCCCTGTAATCAACGGGGCAAGCACCCCCTGCTCTGTAGGAATTGACATATGATTTCGAATCATCGTTGATGATGATTTGGATCACTGCCGGCTGGGGCAACCTTTCGATCTAGGCTAGGCCTGACTGAACATTTATGAGAAGCCCTATAAATTGTCGTACCAGATCGCTTCGAAAGGCGCTTGGTTTGGTTAGTTTCCTTCAGCAGCCCGCGAACTTCTGTCAGAGGAAAAAACCTTACGTGGCGGCGGGGTCGTCACGAGCAATAAGCGTCGACAACATCCTTCTCCTACACACTGGACAGTCCATTGCTAAGGACTCGGTGCTCAACCGTGCCCATATGCTAGTTGAAACCAATCTTACCTTATTGACGATAAACCCCGAAAGACACAGCTCCGCCTATGTCCTCCAACGTTAGGTAGTATCTTGCGCTTAAATGGACTGTACCTTCTTTTAGGGAAACTATATGCTTGTCTTCCCTTAGATCTGAGGGCGGCAATGTTGAGAGGGCGAAAGCACACAAAGGGGGGGCACGTCAGCAAAAAGAAGGGTATGGAGTCGGAAATCGAACCCCTTGTTGTTGACCTGTGACAGCCTCAATGCTCTTATGGCAGGGCAGTAGCAAGAACACGATCTCTCGGAAAAGAAAAAAGAAGACTAAACCCTATCCAAGATGCCCCACCAATCAAATAAGGCACTGCAGAGCCAGGCCCCAAAGTACGCTTTTGCTCGCTCCGCAAGTAAGTACGAACCAGGCAAAGAAGCAATGTCGACCACCCCTAAAGGTAAAAAAACCTGATGCATGGGACAAGGGCGGAGAGTATAAAGACTATAAACGCACGCAGCCCTCAGGCAAACCTCTAACCAGGCTGATGAAACCTAACCAGAATGTTAAATCAATTACGTCGGTCGTTGTGATCCTTCTTTCCCTTCCAGCTCATCTTGACTATTCCTCAAAAGAAAGAAAGGAAAGAACTCGATCACACTGCACGGAAAGAAAGGCTTCATTATATCAAAAGGGGCGAGCGTATCGATTGCAGAAAGGCTGGCTGTACCCGAGAGTAGTTATTCTCCCTTACTTCGTCCTTGCTGCTATTGTAGCAGTAGTGCCTTTTGGAATTGTATCAGAAGTCCCTGGCTTCTTAATACTACTCTAAGTCATTTCGTCCCTTGAATGCTGATCTAAGCGAGCGCGAATAGGGTCCAGCTAGTAGGTTGTAGTTGCATAGTTCCTAGGCCATCCATCCTGCCTTGTCCCTTCTCGCGTAAACCGCTGTATTAAAGGAGGTGAGTAAGTAAGCCAGTTAGAAAGCATGATAAAATAGCCCCTTAAATATCCCTTTATTTTATCGAGCTAGCCTTTTAGTATGATTACCAGGAGTGAAAGAAAGCTACGAAAACTCTGAAGTTAAGGAGAAGAGTGAACCCCTTTTACTACCCGTAAAAATACGAGTACCTGTTGCAAATGAATCAACCCCGCTTGTTTTTTCTGTTGATAGGTTAGATTCTCGGTTGAACGTTAGGAAACCCTACCAAAAATGGAGTCTTTCCCCTATATCCCAGTGCCTCGACTAGTGCTTTTCCTAAGTGGTGGATATTTTTTATAGGCTTTTAGTCATATGTATTCCCCTCTTTGAGTGTGCTAATAGCTGATCAGCTACTAGCATTCAAAAGGTGCTAGTAATAAGCTGGGAAAGTCAAATCCATCAAGGCGAGGAAAAACTAGTTTGAAAGTAGTCCTCCTTGAAGTTCCTTTTAATTGAATGTGGTAAGGATAAATAGAAATGCAATCTCTGAATCTCTTACATCCCGCCTAGTACCTTTTTGAATCGAGGGGGCGAAAGCTTAATATCAAGTAGGAGTTCTGGATTGAGGTCCAGTTGGTTGGATAAAGGTTGGAGTTCTAAGGGCATCATCTCGAAAAATTGCCTTTCCTGGAGTTTCTTTTTAAGTCTTTTCTTTCTTCTTCTATATCTGCTTTCTCTCCGCTCCGGGCAAGTCCTAAGCTTTGCCTTTCCCTTCCTTCCCCCCGTCTCCTTACCGCCCTACTCGCAACTTGATTTTGACCATATCCCGTTCGGGGCTCTCTGGTCTAAATGCTCGAAATGAGCGATATTCACTCGGAACCTAGAGATTCAAACAGGCACAGGTCAACCAAAAGCATATTGCCGAGCTAAGGGATTTCTTGCTATTGTCCCCCCTACTGAGCCGTGGGGTCTTGCTTGGCTATGCCTCGGGAATTGGGCCTCTGGTTTTTGGTAGTACAGGGAAGAGGTGAAACCCAGTTTCTGGGGGGCAACTATGGGAACGAGACTAAGTCCTCTCGAATGAAACCTGGCTTCGACCCGAAGCGATAGGTTTGGTCTACCACAGTAATGAAACCTGCGATGTTTCTGATGCTACTATCGATACTTCCTTCATTGCCCATGTTCGTTACATTGCGTGGGCGATGTTTTCACAGCCAGCAGGGCTTAACTAACGAAAAATCGATCTAAACTGGGGAAGTCTTTTCGCTCTCAAGCGCCCTAGTCGAACCAGATAGGCCGATCCACGCCAGTGGCGAGCTAAGCGAGTGGAAAGCCTACCCATACCAGTATAGCAGCTTGGGCTTCCATCCCGGGATTTACTTCGTTCACCTACCGACACGAACAGCCGGGCTTCCCGCCGAGAACTTGATTTCCAGTTTTCCTAGGCCTACATCCCTTAGTCCACGGATTAGCAAAGCTTGTCCGAAAGATGACTTCCCTTTGATCTGCTCATAGACGCAACAGCTGGGCATGAGATGTTCTCATTCATGGATGAGTATAGCGGCTATAACCAAATCAAGATGAACCCTGTGGATGCGGAAAAGACTGCCTTCTGAACTCCGAAAGGTAACAACTATTACACAGTGATGCCTTTTGGTTTAAAGAATGCTGGTGCTACTTATCAACGTGCTATGACTGCTATTTTTCATGATATGATGCATGAGGAATTGGAGGATTACGTTGATGACATAGTAGTGAAATCCAAGCAAAAGAAAGATCATGTGGAAGTGCTTCGTCGAGTCCTACAGAGATGCAGAGAATACAAGCTGAAGATGAGAACCCGATGAAGTGCGCCTTCGGAGTAACATATGGGAAATTTCTTGGTTATTTGGTGAATCGACAAGGCATGAATGTAGACCCAGCTAAAGCAAAAGCGGTGCTCGATATGCCAGAGCCAACCTCAGCGAAAAAGTGGAAGTCATTTTTAGGAAAAGCTTCCTACTTGAGAAGGTTCTTACCAGGCATACTACTCATCGGTTATTTTGCCCTTTGGGATCGAAACAACCTATTAAGGGTTGTCGCCTACATAACCTACCTCCCAGACTAAGGGAAGAAGGTCTCAGATCACTGTAGTTCGAGCCCTTTTGTTAAAGCAGTTCCTGTACTTTGAATGAATTCAAGCTAGTAAAGTAGTCTGCTTGAAGGGGGCCCTACTCACCTCTCCCCCTTCCCCTTATCATAGAAAAAAAACTAACCATGATACAAGGGCCTGCCTTTCAGTACGTGAAAACGGAAGTTAAACTATTTCACTGTCTAACTTTGGCCCCTCTCTAGCCAAATCCAAAAATTGGAACAACTCCCGAGACACCGAACAAATTCCCTAGAACTCACGCATATACCATGTCAGCCTCCACCTTCAGATCCTTACTGTCCATCTTTATCAGCCAACTCCCCTCTTTAAACTTTATCCACCAGTAAGAAAAGGTGCCTTAGCGGCTATGCTTCTCCAGTGCCTTACCATAGACACGTCGCTCTCCCCCGGATGTTGTAATTCTTCTAGTCATTCATTTTCTTCCCTGCAAATGAAGAGAACAAGTCCTAGTAGGAGAAGAAAGAGGTCGAGTCCCTCGATCCACCCCTCTAGCCACTCCAGGTTTGGAAAATATGGCAAAAAGTACAATAATGCCCCAAAAAGTAAGGGGACTAGAGGTTGTTTTGCCGGTAGGATATTCCTCTGAAAAATGAAGAAACCAAAAAAGAGAAATATATGACAGAAGAGAAAAAGGAAGGGAATGGGGCAAGATATGTTATCCCCGCCCGGCGCCGACGCTATGGAAATCACCCCTAAACTTGTACTTGAAATCAAATAAAGCAAAAATGCAAAAAGAAATCCAATCTTTCCGCGTTTTCTAAAGCAAAGGAAAATTATGCAAGCTCCCGACACAAGGGCGAGTAGCCGTGCCGGTTCATGCAGAAAATCTTCACTATAATGAACTGCACCTAAAACATAAAAATAGAACATAAGTAGAATAAGGGGATAAATTTACTTTTTGGGGCGAGCTTCCAAAAAGAAGCACAGGGCGTAGTATGATATTAGCTGAAATATAAGAAAAAACGCCCATTGCGCCAGTCCCTTTTCCAATGAATAGAAGATAAGGATGGCAAAAGGAAGAACGTCGTCCGATGGAGGACACAAAATAAAGAAAAAAAAAAGTGGAACTATGATGAATAAAAGACCCTCGAGACTTACGAGGTTTTTTAGAAACAGGGTAGCTAGCACCGAATAAAAAGTGCTCATTATCAAAAGCCACTTCGCCTCTTTTTCTTCTTTAGTCGTAAAGGAGCGAAAATTCAAAAGATAGAGAGAAAGTTGCAAAATAACTTGGAAAGTACGAGTGAAATTTTCCCCTTCTATAGTGGGAAAGATATGAGAATAGGAAAGAAAGAAAACTATAAAAAAACATGTGAGATAGACAAGCTTGACAAAAAAAAATAAGAAATTCTCACTATAGAACGAGGAAACAGAATCTTTCGTCCTCTTTAAGAGGGACCCAAGAAAGAAAGAAATTTTGGTACTAAAAATAGGAGATAACGGGCGAAGATTCTTGAGGACCAGATTTTGCATAGAATGGAACAGCCATCGGACCGGATTTGTCATAAAATGGAGATTCTTTTATTTCCTTCCTTATCAGAGGGGGGCCCCTTAGGGAGCGGGGCTTCTTTATTGAAAAAGGGGGAGTGAGGGGGGAAGGAAGAATGGAAAGGGGAGGGGGTAGGGAAGGTACGGAAAGCCCTCACTTTCTTGATGGGGCGATCCCCTTTTTCTCTCACCCCCCCTTCTGGTTCAGGAAAGGGTCAACGCTTTGATCTTCCTTCAAAGCAATTTCTGGAGTTTTCCCTTATCCGAACGGGTCTTGCAAGAAAATAGGATTTCATATTGAGCTCCAAATATACGTTGTCGTTTTAACCGAAAGAACTTCTTTCGCAATTCATGCCTTTCCGTTTTTATGACCAGAAATTGACCATCCAGCACAGCAAACTATGATTCCTATCTCTCAAGAGTGAAACCCAATCTCGATGTTTGAAAGATGTTCTGTTCACATACTCGTTTTCACACATAGGCAGGAAAAAGTACACTTTCTAGAACTAGAAAGAAAAAAGGGGCCTTCCTTTTATATACATGATTAACTAGTCAAAAAACCTCCTCAGCTTCAACTAAAACTAACTAGGGCGATGCCTACTCTTTTGACGGAGTACCGCTAATCCAAAGTCTGGACAGCTTCTTGCTGGCACAGAAAGCCCTATCTTATCTCATCGTAGGCTATGCCACGTTGAGTATCGTGGGTGAAACTCTTTTAGAGGTCTTTTACGCACTTGAATCTCTATCAATAACAATAGGAATAAAAACCTGATTAGAATCCTTAGGAAGTTCACTTATTTTCTTGTGTTAGGGCGGGGGTAGTATATGCTGCGACACAACTAAAGCGGAAGACCTCACGGAAGCGAAAAGAGGAATTCGTTCGTCACCGTTTGGTAGATCTGGTCAAAGCCTGGTAATAGACCCAAACTCTGAAAAAGAAAGGGTCAACTGAATAGATTCAGTTTATCACTTCGGCCTGCCTTATTCTTTGAGTATAGGCATCGGGGCTAGAAGACTGTGATACAAAACCACTCAGCGAGGCTGCAAAGGGTCACATAGTTTTTGTGTTTGTATAGTAATCCTTCGGACGGTAGAAATTCCGCCTGGTTTCGAATGGAAGAAAGCAAAAGAGGTGAATCCCAATGACCAGACGAATCCGCAGAAAGGGCATCCTCCAATTATGTTACGCCAGTGATTGTAGAAAAAGAGTGAAACGGGCTTAGAGACCTTTAAACCTCTATTTTACACCTATTAGGTTTCGAGTAAAGCCACAAGCTTTTAAAAGCAAGAGGCAATACGGGGAAAGCAGCCTAGCTTCTTTCTTCACAGACAGCGTAGTGATAAAAAGAATGCCGTTGACTCAGATCCAAGATGAAAAGATTCATACAAAGATCTTGAGTTCTCCTTTTTTTTTTAGCGGCTGACTCACAAATTTCGTTCTGCTTTATATACGCAATACTTCATCTAGCCCCGGTTCTGTTCCCCCCTCTAGTGGTAAGGCCTTGAAGGCTGTCTTAAGATAAGCGCTTTTGTAAAGCAGTGAGCAAGCAAACAACTTTTCAAGCAGTCCCGCAATGTCGAAATAAAAAGTTCTTCCTAGAGCTTAGGATGCTGACTTTCAAATGGTCTTCAATCAAGGGGACGTAAGCCCTCGGCGCTTGAGAGGAATTAATGAAATAGAAAGTCCAAAGAAGAATTGAAAAAAACCATGGAATGTCACTTCCTTCAGCGGGAAACTAGACAGCCATGAGCCATAGGTAGAGAAAGAATGAACGGGCGAGGGAGGAGTATCATATCGGAGATCGGGGAAGTAGGCTTGAAGCCAGAGTTGCAATAGCCAAAGCAGCCCCTGAAAAGTTCCAAGGACTTCTTAAATTAAAAACCTCATTCATACCTCGGTAAAGATAAGAACGGGCTAAGGGCCCTAGGCCAACAACTCTAATCATTGACTGACAAATCCCCTTCTACTTACCATTCAATTAAAGTGAGAGCTTGTGTTCACATCTCCTTTGCCAATCTTTCCAATTCCATAACGGTGGCTATAAAGCACTTCTAACGGCCGCTAGACCAGAGCTCTTAAGGTCAACCCTTAGACAACAGCCGATACGATGAGTTAAGCTAAAACATAGGACAAGCCGAGCTAATCGATGGATACTAGCCTATAGTGAGACTTCCTATTTTACCATTTCACTACTTTTCCAGTCAAGCCCTGTTCTGTGCTACAATCCACACATACCTACACGGAAACCAGAGTCTCCTTTCGCTGCGCCTCATTACCAGATTTGCTCTCGTTGCTGACAACAGGACATTTCCATCAAGGAAAACTACCCCCTAAATCCTAAACTAAAGTTAGATCAATCGGCTTTAGGTCAAAGATAGAAAAAAAGATACAAAGCACCATGATACATGATACCTTACTTGCACACAAGTTCAAACTTGCCTTTAATCTTTAATGCCCTATCAATTAGTCCCATTAAACGGCTGAAATAACCATTGAATATTTATTTTTCCATCTGTATATACCAAGCCAGGAAGGCTAATTGCTTACAGACAGACTTTAATAGCAGCTTACTCTCAAAGACCGTCTTCCACCAAAACAAACCATTTACTACGCAAACAAGACCGGAAACTGGTTCAGCTGATAGGACCACAGCTGATATTTACTCAAGAGCGTCTCTGTCTTAGTCTAAAAGACTAGCAGCAGATTCTTCTTCCATTTCGAAAGGAAATTCCTTCTTCTTTCTTTCATCTGCACCTTCCACCAGTAGCTAGAAGCAGTAAAGCAGTCAATCCAGTAGGCACTAATAAGAGCGGCTACTTAACAGCTGATTCGATAGCCGTAGTCCTGTAATAGGGCTCGAAGAGTAAAGAAAAGAATGAGACTACTTATAGTATACAATCCCCAAGGACTAAGAGGTAGAAGGAAAGAAAAAAGCTAGGAGCTAAATTCCACATCGAAGAGAATGTCTTAAGCATATAGCTTAGTTGCATTTGAATGAGTAAGCAAGGCCATAGAATCCGCTTTTAGAGGACTAATTCCCTTGATTATCGGAATCAGAGTCAAAGCTGCTATTATCGAATAGGCGTAGATAGGCGTAGAGTCGCTGTGAACGACTCTTTGGTAATGAAGTGACCAGAGGAAGGAGTTTCCTAAACAAAGGAAGGTGAATACGGAAGTTAGAGACTACTCAGTCAATAGATCTTAGAGGACTGGGCACTGTGCAATCGATTAGTACTGCCTATTAGAGACTCTACAACTGCGAATGAATTCCTGTAAATTTCATTCTTTAGCTCCTTTCTTTATCCGATCTATCCCGAAAGGGATAAGAAAAGAAGGAATAGGTATAGCTCACATCTTTACTTAAGTATAGTTCATTAAATGACTTATTGAGAAGCTAGGCCCTTTCCTCACTCTCTTCTTAAGGCTAGATTAGATCTGCTATGAAAAGTTTTGATGATAAGTGATCAACATGCTAAGCACCAAGGGTAGTAGGAAAGGAAATCCTAACCTTCTAAATTGATTATTAGGGCACAGCGTCAAGCTAATCGAAACGCATCATAGGAGCTTACTTCGTCCCTACTACCGGTGGAAGGCAATGAAAAAGATCAGAGTCCTGCCACAGCCATTATCGTATCGCATTGAAGGCCAATGAACTGCGGCTGAGGAACGCAACGGGAAAAAAAAGAAAGAAACCAAATCAAGTATTCGACAAAGGCAGTCACGCCATTATAACAAAAATTCTAACAAAGGTAGAAGAGCGTGGTAGCTCAACCAGATTGGGCTCTACCTCCATTTAATGAAATGGGGAAGTGCTCCTAGAGCTACTAGATTCAGGTAGATTCAGGAGTGTAGCCTATGTTTTTTGGGAATCCCCAGTAGCCAACCCCTTTCCGGGGAAAAGTAAGAGACAAAAAAAACGAGTCTTGATGATGAGTTTTCTCTTAATCTATTAGGGAAAAGAGTTCATCCGATGAGAGTCATATCCCAAGCAAAAGACAGAGGATCAGCGGATTCAACTAGGCACGTAGCAGCTCAACTTGTTGGAGCTCTCTACTTCCCTTACCGGGGTAACTTAGACGAAAATAGACGACTAGCTCAATGATGGGAATTTAAAACAAAAGTGGTCAACGACTGTCCCGAAAGCCTGGTAATCCATTTTCCTTCTGAACTGACTTTATGAAAAGGAAAGGGTCTGGGATGGTAGGACAGATATTTTAGTACAGTACTCCGCTGGTTGAGCCGTACTCCATAGGACTGGGAAAGCCATACTCCGCTAGGCGCTAGGCTGCCCCTGAAGTAGCTCTTTGAGAAGCTCAGTTTAATAGAAAAGCAAAGAGCCGAACGACTATGAGAATTCTTATCTCACTTTCCAGATAGGAGTAAGAATCTGATACATTGGTGGAACCAACAAGATACAGTGGATCTATCTCTCATTTAATAACTGTAATGTCATAATGTCTTCGTCTTCTTCTGCACCTGCTATATCAATTATGGAAACAACATAATCGTTCTCAGGTAGCGATCGTATCTTCTTAGCAGTCCTACAGAAAGCTGGATCGATCGAATCCCGCCCCAACGGGAGCAGCGGAATCAACTGACTAAGCTATTTCGGTAGCCTGGCATCGCTAAAAGCCAAACCTAATGAGTTCTCCGACGGGTAGTTCACAGATGAGAGCTTCTCCGGGCAACAAGTTCAGGAGTTCCAAAGTAAAGTCAAAAGTTATTTCACTGCTTTGACGAGTTCTTATTAGATAGGCATCCGAATCATCAACAAAAGCATCATTTTGCGGCTACAGAGTAAGCAGAAAGAGAAGAACAACCGGAAAAGGGCAGAAAGAGCAGACGAAGATGCAGCATCAACGGAAGTCGTTTGATACGCATAAGTGCTTTCTAAGGTGGTTGTTGGTGTGGCATCATCTCACTCATCGCTAACAGTGTCAAAGTCAACAGCTTCAAAAACCACTCCTTCTTAGGAAAAGGTGGGAATCTTCAAATCTTCATTGCCTCATCGAGTCGGGCATTCGGGAGACCAGTGAAGAGCGAGAAGAGAACTCAAAACAAGGGCGTAAAGCAACTCGTCTCTAATAGAGCATCTTGTTCGGAGTCAAGATCAATAAGGACATTCGGATGCTTCATTTAGGAGGAATTCAAGTACATCAACATCATGGCGTGGATAACAATAAAGATAACCAAATGCAAATTGAATTGAAATGAATGAGATTTTGGAGAGGTCAAATCTTTCACTTTCTTAAGATAGGTATCTCATAGCTCATCATCCCTACCCTCACTTACTCAGTCAAGTCAGATCGTACTGACCCCGCTAGTCGTCGTCTGATGGAGCTTCTTTCTGCGATCTCCGTCCTCGGCTGACCGAAGAACCTGCTTTCTTTCCTAGAGCCACGTCCGTTGCAAGAATAGGCTCTTTTGTTGATACCTCTACTTCTTACAAGACCAATGGAATTAAAGACAATTATTAATGTACGAGCAGGGGTTCTTTCGGAATAGAAGCAGTCGCTGCAAATCTGATCGTATAAGCTGTGATCCGTAAGCGACGCAGCGCCCTTAGTGCTTATTCTTTTAGCCCCTCTCTCTAACTAAGGCGAAAGCCAAGGGCTGAGCCAACAAATACACTTCTCTTTTCAATCTTTCTTCGCGGAACAGAAACCTAAGGTGAACTTCAAGCTGGGGATCGGAAAAAGCGGTTCAAAGAAGTTGCTTCGCTCCTCTTCTTACAGTCGATCTACGAACCTTTTAGTCGATATCTCTTTCAGTTTCACTTTCTCTTTCTCTGCTAGTGCTAGCTGCTTCTGCTTCCTCTGCCTCTGCCTCTGCTGCTTCTGAGTCGGGCTAACTACCCTATCCCTTCGGCCTTGCTGCTGATTCTCTTGCAGCTTATTCTCCGGTTTCGATGGAATCTCTGTTTTACACTCCTCTTCTAGAGCTCTTTTCCTCCTAAACTTAAGAGCCGGTTTCTTCCTTTCCTAAGTCGAGTTAGCTTCATAACTCCTATCCCCGGATCAATAGGAACTGGAAACTGATTCTCCTTCGGGCTTACCCCTTCTAAAGGTCGGGAAGTTTGTTTCCACCTTGTTCCTTTCTCGTTTCACTCCTAACCCCGTTAGTCAATCAGTTGGAAGGTCCCTACCTTCGGTTGAGTACCCAATTTCCTAAGCTCCCGGATATCTAAACCCAAAACACTTTCGCTCTGCTGCCTACCGCCTCAACTCTAGTTTTTGCCTACGGAGAGTTGGCCTCTGAGAGGCTTTTCTTTCTGTATCATAAACATAAGTCGAGGGGTATCCTGCCGCTTTCACACTTGAACTAACTTAACCTTCCTCTTTTTTGGTAGAAGAGTGATCTGCCCGGCAGTGGTAAGTGCTCTCTTGCAGCTCTTAAAGTTCTTTTTAGAATCTCCTCCTTTTTTAGTCGCCACTCCGTGCAAGCACTGCAAACCTTAGATAAGATAACGAAAGGGGAGGTACTGACTCGCGTTGAAGAAAAGAATGGCACTCCATCCGTACTTCTTCTACTAACAGCAGCTACCAACAGGAAGACAAAGACAAGAGTGAATATCACTGGCCTTCACCTTCACTGACTGACAGGAAGAGAACTAGCAGGATGTACTAGCTGGCCTTCCATCAACCTCCTTTATCCAACTGGTATTACAGAAACTGCTTTGAGAGAGGATGTTCTCAGTCGGTGAAGCCTCCCTGCCCCATAACAATCCTATTACCATCATCAACATCCTTATTCTCTAAAACCCTTAGGGGAGCTAATCAAGAAGTACTATGAATATAACCCCACATCTTATCTTCTACCAATTCCTTACATACCCTTTTCTACCTTTAGACTCCTTCTTTCCTCAACCTCAAAGACAAGGATTTAACTCTCTTCAACGAGTTAGGAATAAAGCTCTCAGTCTAGCTCCTCTAGAACCCCTTTACATCCCTTCTCAAACTCCTTTACTCAATGAAGCTTACAGCTTTAGCCCCTTAACATTCTCAACTCCATAAGGAACTACATCTATAAAGACGGCACCTTACTCCATCCCTTGCCATTAATAGCGGGACGAGATGGCAGCTTTTATCACCTACATTTACTATAGCTCTTCTCACTCTTCCACAACCATCTTAGCCCTTTATGATATATAGTCTAAATCACCGAGCCTGAGTAGATAGATGAACCCGTTACGTAGGGAACCATATCACACTTTCTAGGGCTGCCTTCTTTCCTTGAAAACATACTTTTTGCCATTCTCGGAAAAGGCAAGGCCAAGGAGAGCAGGAGTAAGCCTATCAGTAGCTGGCACTGGTCTATCTTTCCTTCCCGCCTTCAGAAAGGCTAACGCAAGTAAA
>JANZLX010000007.1:28085112-28110231 GCA_025531955.1 Erythroxylum orinocense | reverse complement strand
ACACACTGTACCGATCTTCCATTCCATCATTCCTAAATCACAGCAAAAAATCACCCAATTTAACTCTTCCAATCTCAACTCAGTAGCTAATGAAAAGAAATGGAGCATCTTTTGTAACTGTTACCTGATGAAGAGTAGCTCTTGGACATGGTCGATGTGAGGACCACAAAACCTGATGAAACCGTTCGACGAGAGGTAGTTAGGAACTGCGACGACGAAGAGAGAAGTTGATCGTGAGCTAGGGTTTGGAAGCGAGCTCTGTGATTCGCTTCGATATAGGTGAACTACCCCTCTCCTCTCATTGCATTTTGCTTCCGGGACAGGGTTTGAGTGGTTGGCGGCGGCGCCTATGACCGTGAATCCGGTGTCGTCGTCGAGAGTGAGAGGTTGATTAGAGTCGACTGAGTGAACTCGGATGATAAACATATCCGGAATCGGTTGAATCAACAAGTAGACTCGTCTCAAACTCGGACAAAGTGACAAAACGGGCGGCCTCAGCTTGTTTCGCGGGAACTTGGCAGTTAAGGAATGGGGAGAGATCGGCGATGATCTAACTTAATTATTATATTTAATTTAAATTAATAATTTAATTTTAAATTAAATCATTTTTATTAATAATGATAATGAATCAATAGAAATTTGATATAAATTTTAATTAAATTCGCACCATAATACATTGCCCGACTGCAAAATCAAACTTGAGTTCAATTCGAATCATTTCTCAACCAACCCCTGACCTAAAGCCCGATCAAACCATGGTCCGGCCCGTTCAACTGCCGAGCTAGTTGTAGCGGCATCCCAGTTATGAACCTCTTGACAAGAAAGATTTGAGTACAACATTCGTAAATGATTTTGGTTTCTTTCTTGGAATCTTATTTGAAGAAGATCTTATCCCGAAATGGCGGCGTTTGACCTTCAATTGCGTTGCTTTTTCAGACTTCCCTCTCTACAATCACTGAGGCACCGAGGCATTCAAACCAACAAACTGAAGAACACAAATTTTGAAGTTTTTTCAAAAGAGAGAGGCGATAAAGACACGGTCTTTATAGTCCATCCTGTCTTCCGCCGTCCACCGACTACAACCCACCTGATCCTCCCATCTTGTCCCGTCTCTGATCATTTACATTGCATGAAAAGATTGGAACTTCTGTAAATTTTTACATCCTTTTTGTTTTACTATTCTTTCTTGTATGTTTGTAACAGAATTGACAACGAAGAAGGCAAACTATGTCGTCGAGCACGATCAGGAAAGCGATCGGAGTCGTGAAAGATCAGACCAGCATAAGCTTGGCGAAGGTACCCGGCAATATGGCACCGGAAGTTGAGGTCTTGGTGGTTAAAGCCACCAGCCACGATGAAGAGCCAGCTGACGAGAAGTACTATAGAGAGATAATGTATCTCGTTAACCGTTCAAGGAGTTACGTTGCTGCGTGCGTGGCGATTGTCTCGCGGAGGTTGAGGAAAACCCATGATTGGATTGTGGCTCTAAAGTCGTTGATGCTTGTTCACAGGGTTTTGGTTGATGGAAACCCTTGGTTTGAGGAGGAAATTGCGTTTGCTGCGAGCAGAGGAATGAGGGTTTTGAACATGTCGGATTTTAGAGATGAGGCTCATTCCAACTCTTGGGATCATGTGGGGTTTGTGAGGGTTTATGCAATGTATCTCGATGAAAAGGTTGAACTTGAGGTGTTTGAGAGAAGGTCGAGAGGTGATGAGAGGAAATTTGTTGGTTTTGAATCGAGAAGAGAGTTTAAGGATGTGACACCTGTTCTTGAAACGAGGCCAGAAAAGGTGTTTGGAGAGCTTAAGAGGTTGTTGAGAATTTTGGACAGAGTTTTGGCTTCTAAGCCTTCAGGGATGGCTAGGAATAATAGGCTTGTGGTTGTAGCATTTTACCAGGTGTTGAAGGAGAGCTTTGGGCTCTATGCAGAGATTCGGGCGGCACTCAGGGTTTTGTTCGATATGTTTATCGAAATGGAGTATGTAGATTGTGTAAAGGGTTATGATATCTATGTTAGTGCAGCGAAGATGGTTGATGAGCTTGGTGATCTCTTATAGTTGGAGTAAGGATATTGGAGTGGCTAGATCGTCTGAATACCCTGAAGTGCAAAGAATCACTGATAAGCTGCTTTGTAGACTTGAAGGGTTTGTGAAGGACATGTCTAATAGGTTATCAAAGAATACTGAGATTAGCAAGGACGATAAGGTTCTTGCCAAGGAAGAGCCAGAACCGGATACAAATGAGATCAAGGCTCTTCCTCCGCGAGTGAATTACACGTCGCCTGCCCCTACAGAGTCTCAACCAGTTCCGGAACCAAAACCACAATCTCAGCAGGTGACTCAGGACTTGGTGAATTTGAGGGATGAAGTTTTCGCCGACAAGCACGGAAATAAATTGACTTTGGCTCTGTTCTCTGCTACTGCAGCTGCAAACACAAATGGCGAATGGGAAGCATTCTCTTCCGATGGAGAGTCTGAGGTAACTTCAGCACGGCAGACACCTGCTGCTGAGAATTGCAAAGCAGAGTGGGAATTGGCATTGGTGGAATCAGCTAGTAATCTGTCGAGGCAGAAAGCGGCTCTTGGTGGCGGCTTTGATCTGATGCTGTTGAATGGAATGTATGATCAGGGGGCAGTTAGACAACATGTGAATTCTAGTACAATGAGTGGTGGGAGCGCTAGTAGTGTGGCATTGCCAGGTGTGGGCAATAGTGCAACACCAATATTGGCATTGCCTGCTCCCGATGGGACTCTCCAACCAGTTGGTAGCCAAGATCCATTTGCTGCATCACTTGCTGTTCCACCTCCTTCATATGTGCAGATAGCAGAAATGGAGAGGAAGCAGCAGTTTCTAGTGCAGGAACAGCTGCTCTGGCAACAATATAGGAGAGATGGAATGCAAGGTCAATTGGGTTTGGCTAAGATTGGTCCTAGTCAACATATGATATGATGCCCTTTGGGATTCCATTTCCAGGAGGATACTTTATTATTAGAATCTCTTGTTTTTCATGTTCTTTGCTAGGTTTTTTGCAAGTTTAAGTGCTATTAGAATCCAGGACGATGATCATACATATTGCAAGGGTCTAGAATCTCTCGTAGATTCATTATATGCCGGAATAGAAAAACTGGAAGTGAAATCAAACCGATTGAGTATTGATTTACCTGCACAAACACAATCTGAAACATTGGTGGAAATTGTTCTGCATTTCAGCTTTCCCATCACAAAAATGCAAGCTTTTAGAAAATAAAATGTGAATTTTAAGTATTGATTAATATTTATGTCAAGAAAAGAAATTCCCTGGAAGCGAAACAAAGATGGAAAAGGAAAAGGCACAAACTTTCTTTCTTCTGATTCGATAATGGTTTCTGTTAAAATGAACAGTATCTATTTAATTCAACGCTCCTTCTTTTAGGCCGTGTTTGGTTAGATATTATCATTTTAATTAATAAAACGGGATAATATATAACGTGCTTTTATTATTTGGATAAAAGTTTTATAATAGAATAAGATGAAAGCGAAAGTTTTACGTTACTTTTTATTACATTTGAAAAAAAGAAACTTCCAATTTAGAGAGTTTAAAATAGAATAAAAATTAATAAATACATAATATTTAATATATACTCAATAATTTTTTATAATACCCATTATTTTCCCTTACTCTAATAACAACTAACACATTTCTATATATTTATTAGTTTTTTTTCGTAATACTAATTTTTTCTCCTTCTTGTAATACCAATTATTTTTATATAAATAAAAATATAAATAAATTATTTTAAATATAAATCACGAATATAATTAAATTAAATTAATTAAATAATTTATAATAATATTTTTATATAATTAATAATAAAATAATAAAATATTTATAATTGTCACTTTTTAATTAGAAATAATTTCTGTTTTAAAATTATAGCGTTAAATTTTCTTTAACAATTATTTTAATACAAGAAATATAATAATAATTTATTATATATTACATTTTATTATATCCATCTTTCAAATAAATTTTATTATATTACATTACAAATCTTTCCTCCTCTTTAAATTAACTTTTCACTTTATTATATTTAATTTTATTATAAACTATTTAATTCCATTTTATTAAATTCTATTTCATTTTATGATTAACCTTTTCAAATAACTTTTCGCTATATTTTATTAAAAAATGTTCATTCCGTTATACTCCGTTCTATTAATTACCATGCAACAGTCTCAAAAACCCTCCGGTATGGACACTAATAACAATAAACCCCGCACTCACTTCCCCTCTACCGCCACAATCTTCCCTTTCTCCGACATGTCAAACGTCGTCGTCCTCGACAACGGCGGTGGTTTTATCAAGGCCGGCCACGGTGGCGAACGTGACCCCTCCACCGTCATCCCCAACTGCCTCTATCGCCCTCTCTCGTCCAAAAAGTTCCTCCACCCTTCTCCCACCTCCGCTGCCGATGACCTCACCTCCGCCGCTATTCGACGACCCATTGACCGCGGTTACTTGATAAACCCTGATCTTCAACGTGACATATGGAGCCATCTTTTTAGTTCTCTGCTTCGTATTAGTCCTTCAAATTCTTCGCTTCTTTTAACAGAACCCCTCTTCACTTTACCGTCTATTCAACGCGCCACCGACGAGATTGTTTTTGAAGATCTTGGGTTTAAGTCTCTGTTCGTCGCCGACTCGCCGAAGCTTGTTCATCTTTACGAAGCGAGTCGTCGGCCTTATGGGTTGGTGGCGAAAGCGCAGTGCAGTTTGGTGGTGGATTGTGGATTTTCGTTCACTCACGCAGCGCCTGTTTTCCAGAACTTTACGTTGAATTATGGTGTGAAGAGGATTGATTTGGGAGGGAAGGCGTTGACTAATTACTTGAAGGAGTTGGTTTCGTATCGGTCTGTGAACGTGATGGATGAGAGCTTCATTATGGATGATGTTAAGGAGAAGCTTTGTTTTGTTTCTCTAGATGTATCTCGCGATTTGCAGGTTGCCAGGTATTGAATTGCAATGGGGGGTTTTTGAGGATTGAGGTTTTGCCAATTGGGTTGCTTCAAAGTTTGTCTTTTCAAAGATTTTAGTGCTTTCGAGCTTAACTAGTCTGTGTTTGTTAGTTTCCCATTGTATTGCAGTCAGCAATTGTCGTTAGATTGTACATTATGTTTAGTAAATTTAACGATTTGATTGTTCAGGAGACGAGGAAGAGACAATCTTCTGAGGTGCACTTATGTACTTCCTGATGGGGTTACACATACTAAGGGTTTTGTTAAAGACCCAGATGAAGCAAAGAGGTATTTGACAATGATGAACAGAACTGCTCAGCCGTATTCTGATTCGAACCAGGGTTCGGATCATGAGGAGAGAAAGAGAGTTGATTTAACAAAGACAGTAAGTTACCCGTTTCCGTGGAATAATGTTGCATTGCCTAATGCTTCTAGTTTTCAAGAGTTCTACCATCTCTTTTCAGGAGTTTGACTTGACAAATGAGCGTTTCCTTGTGCCAGAGATGGTCTTCCACCCTGCAGATTTGGGTTTGTAGCGTATTTTTACTTATACTGGAATGATTATTTGTACAGTTAATGCTATAAGCAGAATACTTAATCATGTGTTTCGTTCTTGATTATTTGAATCGTTGATTCTCCAAAATTGCTATGTTACACATATAAATTAGCTTGGGAAAACATCAAGGACGAAAAATGTATCTGCAAAAGCGTTGAGAATCTTGGCAGGATAGGTGTTGTCTGGTGAATAGAAGAAAGATAGTCCTTTGAAACCTGGCTTGGAAAATACATTAATGTAACCCCCTTTTCCTTAGGTATGAACGAGGCTGGCCTAGCTGAGTGCATTGTTCGAGCAGTTAACTCTTGCCACCCCCTTCTTCACCCTGTACTTTTTGAGAGGTGCTTCAACAAAATCTTTTCTGAGTTATGAGTTATAATTCATTTTGTATTGGTTATCATAGTACCGATGGTGATTGATGGTTTCTCAATCTTGTGCTGTGGCAGCATTATATTAACGGGTGGAAGCACATTGTTTCCTCGATTTGCTGAGAGACTGTAAGCTTCCTTTCTCATGGGCATGCAACCTTTGAATTTTATGTGGAGACACCCACGATTCTATCATTTACCTTTTTGGGTGTAATTGCAGTGAGATGGAGCTCCGACCTCTTGTACCGGACAACTATCAAGTGAAGATAACTACACAAGAAGAGTAAAATTTTTCAGTCCTTGAAAGGATTTCTGTTTCTGCAATACCATTTTCTCCTTTTTGATAAAAACTTATGATGCTTGTCAGTCCCATACTTGGTGTCTGGCGAGGTGGATCCCTTTTGGCTTCCAGTCCTGATTTTGAAGCAATGTGCGTTACGAAGTCTGAGTATGAGGAAATGGGATCTGCTCGATGTCGCAAGAGATTCTTTCACTAAGTGCACGAAATGTTAAGGTATATATATTTGTTGCTGCTGCATCATTCCGGCACATACCTCTAGCAGAGAGCAATTAAGGTTAGAACTCGAGTGACACCATTTGATATTTTCCTTTTGTCGGTGAAATTGAACATCGATGCCATTTGATATTTCAATACTGCATATATTGCTCTTGACTTGATAGTGACTTTACTAGTTCTTGACTACGAAACAGATCTCCAAGGGATTATAAGCCGGCTTTCCGTTTAACATAGACCCTTTACGTCGATGTTAATGACGAGAAAAACAGAGGGCAGAAGACTGAAAGCAGAAGGTCAAGTGAACTTATGTTTGTTCTGTTAATGAGGCATGATATGGTGATTGTTCATTGCCCTTTCCTTTTTGATATACAAGTTGACTGGTAATCTGGAAGCAACTGTAGATGGAGCAAGGGTTTCAACCACGTTGGAGCATTCCAAGAGGTCATTGGTATTGATCCTTTCCGTTCCATTACACCGTTCAGTGCCTACTTGTTTCGAGATTTACTGTCTAAATTGAAGTCCATTGGTTATTCTTGCACCTCGACAAGCAGAATGATGTAACGTTTTGACATTTCAGGCGACTTTATAAGTACATTATTCATTGAGAAAATTACAAGATCCAGACTACTAGAATGTATCCTTAAGAACTCTTAGGATTTACTCATCTTCAAATTCAGAAACCAAATTTCTTCTAATCCTTGTGTTTGGTATACATCGCATACATGGTACAACAAAATTTTGTTCCTGGGCTCATTCAAACTTTTAACTTTTAGCTATAACTTGACTTTCCATTCTCACGTATCAAATGCTTGGGAAAAGCCATTATCACACAGAGCTGTTGTAGCTGAAGACTATGATGACGCAAGATTTTCAGGCTCTCATTCTCTGCACATCGATAAAACACCAACTGGTTCACTCAATTCAACTTTTCACTCTGATTGCTATGATTAAATAATGTGAGAGATCGGAATATGGCCATCTTTAGTCGTCAGCAGACCTGGCGTATTAGTCAGAAAATGGCTGAGAGTCCATGCAGAAATGCACCAATTTTCTTTGGTACTGCTCATAGAATTCACCAACAGCTATAACATCTTGATTATCTGGACTCAATCCAGGTAAGTCAACTAGGTTAACCTGGACCGAAGAACCTGACCCTGACCCTGACTCGTTATCTGAATCTCCTAAATTTGCAAGAATATCTGTATGGATTTCCCGGCAAGCAAGTACAAACATGGCAGCTGTGTCAGGCTGATGTGCCTCACGGAGTGCGGCTAAGGCTTCTTGCAATGCACCAGCTGCAACATAGAGAATAATAGCCCTGAAATGGAAAGGCTCAGAATGAGTACTCCACTTATAATCCTTGTATGGGAGCAAACTAGAAAAGCAAGCTGATAGTTACCTCCAAATGTTGTGCTCACCACGAAGGACATGATCAGCCCACCTGAGTAACACCCTGTGAAAACAATTTTGCAAATAAGATCGAAGGGTTCGGACAGATTTCAATTTGGAAAACTCCTCAATTATGCAATCTTACAGCAACCAACTTGGTATAGATTATAAGCAATAAGGAGAAAAGCCAAAAAGGGGAGAACACAAATAGTGAAAGAAATAAAGCAGGCATTTTCTTTTAGGCAGATTAGGATGGTGAATTATTACTCCCACTAAAACAGCAGTCGATAAGTAAATTACATAAGATCATCAAACAGAAGCCACATCACATCGAGAAATGGTACCGTGGCATGAAGTTATAGTGAAAAAAAGAAACTCACAAGCTAAAAGTAAAGGTATTTCAAAAGTTGTACAAATTATTCAAAATTTTGAAGCAATCGTAACCTTGCATAATCAGATCCCTTTAAATGTGTAGCAGCCAGAGTTGCAGCATCCGTCCATCGACCAGCATCTTGTAGCTGCCAAGCAAATAAGAATACCCCGGTAACCATTATAAATCAATAATTTGACCGCTCTTTCCACATTTGATGCACTGATAAGAGTTTAAAAACATCGATGCATTTATGGAAATACCATGGTAATCTTGGTGTAAAAGAAACCATCTTTTATCAAAGGAATATTCATTTCATCTAGCCAAGCCAGCTATCCTCCCCTGCTTAGCCTATGATTGAAGGCTAAAGGTAGAGATGCAAGGGATTATTAACAGCAATATTGCTGTTAGAGAGGAAAAACTTCAATTCACTTAATTTGTTACTATTACAATTTTTGGTAGATTTAAATGGAAAAAGCCACATCATTTTCGATGTTGTTGGACCTAATTCTATGACGGGGAAATAAACAGAACCTAACCTGGGAACAAGCTTCTTGGTACCTACCAACAGCACACAGAAGATGGGTGCCAGAAAGAGAGATGTCAGTTCTGACCATATTGGCTGCAACAACCTAGACAGTGATAATAACAATGAATTAAGTAATTAAACTATATACAGTTAGTAGTTTTATAACAATCAAAAACATTCACTGATTTTGAAGTAAATTGATGCTTACTTTTACTGCAAGCTCCAGAAGAGATCTTGACACTGCAGATGACAGTGCAACAGCACGAAGAGCATTTACATAGAAGCAAGGGCTCTCAGGAGAACTAGAAAGCAACAGACTGACTGCTGCTTCCAAGTTCCCAACCGACACCAACCTGTGCATCAAAAATACCAAATCAACTATCCAAGAGAGTCTAGGATCCAAAATAGATGCATAGCAAGGGAAGGATGAACTTAATATATTTAAGTCTTAATAGCTAGAGAACTAATCTCACAAGAGAAGGGTTCTTTTTTGCTTCCCCCATTGTATACCAAACTCTTTTCCATAAACTAATCTTCCGAAACATAAAATAGTCCAGCAAAGTGAAATGTGATGCTACAGCATGACTAACAACCAGTACAACTATAACTCCTAGAATTAAGCACATCACCTGGCATTTGTTTTCTGAATTCTATTTTGAGCTTGTTTGGATTTAATACTGAATCT
The DNA here is from genome assembly GCA_025531955.1 of Erythroxylum orinocense. NCBI lineage: Eukaryota > Viridiplantae > Streptophyta > Magnoliopsida > Malpighiales > Erythroxylaceae > Erythroxylum > Erythroxylum orinocense. The sequence continues at coordinate 28,100,821 of JANZLX010000007.1, read as the reverse complement.
GCAGATCAATTATCAAGCAACACTACAAACAGATAGGAAAGACTTACTCATGCACACGGTTCTGAATAGCTTCTTCTCCCTCCAATTTCTCATGCCAAGGAATGCGCTCATTAGCACTTTCACATAACTCTTCCTGCTGGACAGCAAATGATCTAAGTTGACCTTGACTCTGCCTCACCAATAGACCCACATTACAGCATGGAAGTTTTTAAATTAAGATAAAACAAATAGTAACAGCAGCACAGACGAATAAAAAGAATAGGGAAAATTGTCTTGAAATCAACTGACCAATGAATCCTTCTTCTCAGGTCCAGTTACTGATTTTCCCTTTGATGTAATCCTATTTAGCATGGCATTGTCATCAAGTTCTGTGATTGATGCTGAGAGAGGAGCCTTAGGATGTGATTTGTTAACTAAATTCTTGATTGAATAGCTTAGAGCATGAGGCAATTGCAACCAGAAAAGTGCCTCCAAAGTTTCACCAAATAGTGTGGCTGCAAATGCAAACCTTGCAGCAGAACCTTTGTTGACAATAGTAGCATACAATCTTGCCCTCTCGTCATCAAGTAAGCAACCTAGACAAATGGCAACATGTAGGACAGATAGGAGATCAACCAATTTATCCAATTCCCAATGGAAGGGTGTATAAATGACCATTAAATGATAAAATTTGACCTTCTTTTCTGTAGGGCTCTAAGACTTTAAGAAGCATCTCTGGCACTACAGAGTCACCGAGAGGTGGTAAATCAATCATGTAGCTTCGAAGGTCCCCACTGGATGCAGAAGTTCCAGGAAACGAGTGAGGTCTCTTATCGATGGTTGTAATGCTAGTATTAAACCAAGATGGTTTCACACCCATTTGCAAGATCATCCGCAACGCCTGCAGTAAACATACATTGGAAAATCAGCAGAAGACCAGAAAAGAGACCCTCTTTCAACAAGAATTTCATTCATTTCATAGTGTGCCTTCCGCTGAGGTTTTCTAAAATATAAATAGGAGTTCGAAACTCAAAGTAAGCAATATCTGGACCCTAATAATATTTCCAGAGATTTTTTTTCTCCCTTTTTAAAGAGGAAAAGAAGGCAAGGAGAAGAGGGGGATGAAACTCCAGCACAAAAGATTCATTTGCATTTCTGCTCAACAAAATGGCTACTCATTATTCTTCCATTCTTTTAAAGCACAGTTATTTCCCCTTCCCGTGGTCCATGCAAATAAATTATAAGCAATAAAGAAGAGCAACACAGAAAAGATTGAGCTAATTGACAAAAAATTTAAGTATTTTGGTACATGACTGTTCTGTAATTTTCTTTTATAAGGATACCTACTTATTTTACAACTATTAGGAAATATGCAAGTTATTTTCAGATGACAGAAAATGGAAAGGCACAATTATAATACCAAGGCATGTGGAGTTGGAAGCAGCATTGGCGAGCATATAGGCATAGGCCGAAATCTCTCTCTCAGAACTCTAGACTGTGGCATATAACCAAGTTTTTTGTCAACCCTGCATGGATGGTAAGAAGCACTCATGAATGCACAAAAAGCAACAAGAACTAAATTAATGAAAGCATGTAGAAGAGAGCTTATTAACCACACTATACATGTTAAAAAGGTTAGGTGGATGTCACACCAAGGACTACCTAGGTGGATTTAAGACATTTCACCATGCAATAAATAACAACTTGAACCATAAGGTCGCCAAGTCAGAAAAATTAATTCAATTCATGACCATATTTCAAAAGATGATGTGTGGAATTCTCTGATATGTAACTCTTAAAAGAGACCCAAGAAAATTTTGAAAATACAGTGATGTCATTCACAAAGGTTGCAATGCATTTAGCAAGAATGGGACAGTTAGATGATTTAACTTTGGCAAATTGAGAATGCACAATCTAATTCCAGCTCCCATTTTCCTGTATCGGTGGGAAACAGCATGGTTTTCTGGAACCATCGGTATGGGTGCAGATTAGTTGGAAACATTTCCATTAGCTATATCCCAGAAATACACATTAAAGAAGCAATGGAAATGGGTTTGTTGACTCATAGAGTGGAACATACATGGTAACCTCAAGAAGGCGGAAGCTACTATCAGCTCCAGCAATGCACAGCACCAGTGGGTCACTTTTGTCTATTCGCAAAGGTAACCAATCAAGTTCCAAAACAAGGGTTCCCGGAAATTGAGGTTGCAACAGGGAATTTGCCAATGGGTCCTGTGAATCCTGTAAATAGCGGACACGAAGACTATAAAACCTCTAAATATGAATAAAAACATATCAACCATGAAGAACTGAACCAGAATCATGAAGACTGCATACAAGGGCCATCAATAATGACAACCTCTGCCAGAGCCAAAACAACAAACCTCTACCTCTACCTCTCTGTAGTTTCTTATATTTTATGTAACATTACTTGTATGCTAGAATTTTCTAGTGGAAAACAGGTCTTGAAGATCTTTTCCATAGAAGAGTATTGCAATTACATGCAGTATTTCATCCTAATATATGCTTGTACAATATGAAAAATAAAGAATTACAATTCCAGTTGTCACACTTACAAGATTGAATACAGAAAAGGTATTGTCCTCAAAAAGCACAGCAATACGCCCTCGGTTTCGATCCCCAGGAACTATAGGTGAGAATTTTATGCGTCGTATTCCATCTCGGTGAGTGCTAAATGAGGAGGAATGTCCAGTTGTCACATCCCACCACCGAATATTTCCAAACCTGTCTCCCATTACCTGAGAAACAGCAAAGTCGCCATTTAAAACAGAATGTGTTAAAGAATCAAGACTGTTATTTAAAGATCCAACCATTGCAACTATTGGAAAATGTTGGCACATACAACATGGGGTAAGCGGTAGGCCATGGCTGTGATCAGTCCATCAGAAGAAACAAATGAAGAAGAAGGCCATTTTGGTCTAAAGAAAAGGAAGAACAAACCATTTATCAGACCCATGATGTAGTGTTGAAAAGAAGCATAACTAACGACAATTGTTCACAGAGTGCACCGTTCAAGGTTTCACGATCAACATTTCATTTGAGGACTTATACCTGAAGTCTCGGACCCTCCGGCCATGAACCTCAAAAACGCCAAGCGCACCATTCACTAATGCAAAAGCAAAACTTTCAGCTGTCTCATCTTGGGATCCATCTGAACTAGCTCCAGCTGCACATACAAGCTATTTTTCATGCTCAGAAAGGATTCTGGATGTTGGAAAAACAATATAATAAGCTGAGACTAGTGATAATTGAGCAGATGAAGAGGAGAAACTGACTAGATTCTGACGATGACTTTGGGGTCAGTGATCCATCTGATGTTACTGATGCACCATCTTTGGATGATAATGAACCTTGACTAGAAGAACCATCTAGAACACTCTTCGGTAATGTTGGAAGAGTCCATTCTAATACTGTGAATGGAAGGGCCAAGGATCTAAGCTACATGGAGATAACACATATGAATCCTCTATAGAAAGAGTGATTAGCTCTAGCTCACATCTTTACAAGAACAAACCAAATAAAATAGTCAGGAAATAAACTCTTGATGTAAAAGTAACACAAAAGCTTCTCATTATTGAGCATAACGAACATCATAATATTTGGTCATGAAACCAATCAATGAAATGTGATAAGCCAAAAAGCATAAGGCAATTTTTTCCAAACAAGAGCAGCAATGAATCTTATAAGAAAAGAGAAAAAAAATGATTAATAGTAGAAAAAGAAAAGAGAACAGCCAACCAACCATGATGGGTGTTTTTGTCATAGCCCAAACCTCCACCGGTGCATCACGGAACAAAATAAGCAGATACCTAAAGTTGTAAAGCATGACCAATAAAACGATTATCAGAGGATACTAATAAGATGTAGAACATCAATATAAATATCAGAAAGTGCAGGTAAATAAACTATTAAATGGTGTATATAAGTATACAAGTTTGCAGTTACATGCATAGATTTCTAGTAACATGACCACAACCATAAAAAGAAGACTTAGGACAACCTTCCAGAAGAAGAAGCCCTCAAAGCTCTAATGGGAGCACGCTCTGGCTTTTGCAAAACTCGAAATGGTCTATTGAGACCACTTCTGACACAGGTTACAACAAGTCTATTAACATAACCTCCAGTCTTTTCATTTGCCTGAGTTGAAGCACATAGAAAGGGAAACAGATATAATGAAGGAGAGAAAAGGGAAAGCACAAAAAAAAAAAAAGACAGGAAAAGTATTGAGGTGTATTCAAACAAAAAGCTTCCAGTCAAATGCACTACCTGGGTGTAAGAAAATGACACCAGCCTCGAGTTTCCAAGCCATCGTAATCCCCTCACTGTCCCATTATGAACCGAAAAGCTAGCAGCAACAGCATTGGCAGAAACATCAACAATGTCAATCGTTCCACTCTGGGTTCCCAAAGCAACCAGTGGAACAGCTACAGCAGGAAAATTGCCACCACCTTCAAGTTATATCATGCCATGAGTTAAAAGTTGTTACCATATTTTGCCAAGCCATTATAATTCCAAAGTAATACATGGAAGGAAAAGTTTAAAAATTTTAGGCAAACCAAATGTCAAGTGAGACTAACGGGCCAGAATAGCTGTCAAAGAAGGGGAGGGTACAGCCAGCATGGTAACTGTTGAAGAAAGAAGCTGAAGTTGACCAACTAAGCTGATCTGCAACAGAAATTTGAGTTGTAACTATGAAAGAACAACCTTACATGGGATGGAGAATAATATTATTCACCAATATACAAAATATTAACTTCAACATGCAACAAAACTAAAAGATAGTTGATGTGGTCCACACACCAAGATTGACTCCCAACAAATAGGACAGTTAAAAACTGTATTCTCATTCTAACACCATGAAGCTCCCATTGTTCAACAAACAAAATTTTCCGGCTTCAACCGCTAACAAAGATCACAAAAAGCAACATAAAAGAAACATTGAAAACTATTTGGTCATCAACCTTAAATGATAAATCTCCATGGCTGAAAGCAGACCTTGAGTGGCTTTTACCTCCACTCAAATGTTCTCTTTGCTTGCTTGCTTCGGAAGCAATTCTATTAATTGAAACTAAAGAGTTGGATCCAGGCCCTTCTACTGGCACTTCACCAGTGTCAGAAACCACATTCAAGCTTGTACTATCCTTTTGAGTGTCTCCTGTCCCTTCAGCAGTCAAGAGCCAATTCCATATTTTTCCATCATCAGAAACAGATATCAGTTGCGTCTTACAACGAAGAAAAGTATCATCACAGAAATCAAATGTATTGTCAAAGTCAACATTAGTTAAGGGAGAATTTGGTGCCTCGGAATACAATTTAGCAATATTTTGAAAGGTGGACTCTGCTTGGCTGATTGTGACTGCTAGAATTGAAGGAGAAGGGACAGGTGTGCCAATTGAGGGCATCAATTCCTCCATTGCACACATGACATGCACTTGCTCTCCTCTGTTATTGTACATGCACACAAATACACTCCTTTGAGGCGAATAATTCATCAAACAAAATGTCAACATAGAGCAATATAAATCTTATGACTACAGTATTAACTAAGGTATGCAATATGCATCCATCCAATTCTGCACATTCCACTTCTAATTACTGAGGAGATTTCCCTGTTAACTATGAACAATGTCAAAGAATGACATCTCAAGTGTTAAAGTTAGTGATGCTGCTTACTCTTTTCGCTGCCAAATGCTGAGCCTACCGTCAAGGTGAGCACAATGCAATAACTCGTTATTGGGATCCGGCAACACATCTAGAAACTTCCCGCATCCTCTGGGTAGCGAAGCGCTAAACAGCGCAGTCTCATACTTCAAATCGAACACGATCAACTCTCTAGGAAATGTAACAAACAAGATGTGCCTCCAATGCGGCGAAAAAGCGAACTTCACACTATACGTTGGGAACAAAGCCGACGCCGGTGCGGGCGCCGTGTCCTTCTCCAGCTTCGCCAGCTCGCTGGAGTCCGTACGAATCTGAAACTCCTTCAAAGAGATATCGTTCTCTGTGTCTCCCAATACTGTGACGGACAACAGGAAGCCCTTGAGGCCAATGACGCAAAAATGACGTGAATCGAACGGATCGCGGCGGATACAAGACAAGTACTCAGGCGAAGCGTCGTATTTGAAGAAGCACCGACCGGAGGAGGCGCCGTCGGTGGTGTAGAGAGAGAGAGTGGAAGGTCCGGAGATGGCGGCGAGAACGAAGTGGTGAGGACGGGAGAGGATCCAGCATAGATCTTGTACGCCGCATTTGGAGGTGGCATCGTGATCAAGCCAAAGGACAAAGGATTTGAGGCGGATATCAAGGACGGCAATGCGGCCGTGGCGGTCGCCGACGGCGAGGACGAGGTGAGACGAGGAAGGTTCGGAGGAGAGAAGATCGCGGCTAGGTGAGAGAGGGATCCACCGGACAGAAGTAACGAAAGGTGAAAGAGGGGAAGAAGCCGATGAGGTCGACAGCGTCGAAGGAGGAGGGAGAGGGACAGTGGCGATGAGCTGGAGAGAGCGGGAGTCGAGGACGGTGACAGAGGATCCGGAGGGGAAGGCGAGGAGGCCGTTGGGAGAGAGATCAAGGGAGCCGAAGTTGTTGCGGGAGGGAGGTCCCGGGAGCATCCAGTCCGCCGCCGTGTGTGGTGGCGCTCCTGGGTTTGACATTTTTCTGGTGGGCCCACTAAATCTGAAACTTACAGAGAAGCGACACTTGTTGATCTGTTTTTGAGCAGTAGCAGTCGTAGTAAGTAATAGCTCAATCAAGAAGGAGAAACGAAGCCCACAAGCCCAGTCCACATCACGGATGATCTGGCAATGTGTGTGATTAGATGGGGCATCATCGGATGGCCACCGTTAGTTGGAGTGACAGAGGTCAGGATTACCAGACCGAGGGACCTACTCTACGGTCGGAGATAATGTACCATTTACGTCATCCTACTGCTTTAGAGTATGCATCAAGGGCTGAGAGCAAAAGAAAGGTGGACCCCATTTCTCGTGTGCTGCCTGTTAAGGATGTTTTGTTGTCATGGACGCCCTCATTCCTGATAAGATGTACGGTGGTGATATGATAGTATTTGTACATTATGTGGATCCCAATTCGGACGATTCTTCAACTTGAGATATAATTTTAATTTTATTTATTTATTTCGTATTTCAAATTACGCAACTCAAATTTAAGTGAAGCCCAAATTTTGAAAACTTAAAAAAAATTCAAGCCCAATTATTTCACTAGATTTAGGCCCAAATGACATTGTTATTTATATTAGAATAATAAATCTATGAGGCCGTTTAAAATTTGGGGTCAAAGCTTTGCTTCCTACAAAGAACCTATCTAATTAGAGCGGGAATTAATATAAGTGTAGATGCCTTCTCATAATTGAGACTCTTTAAAAACATCTCATAAGAAAAAAAAAACTAAAAAAAAAGTAGTACGTACATTATGTTGACGTGAAACTCAAAGGTCTAATCATATTGTAGGGTTGGTGATTGATAGAGTGAATAGTATACGGATTGTTATTAAGTGTATTCGAAAATTTATTACGAAGCAATTTGATCGCAGAAACCGAAACAACAATCTATGGTTATGGTTTTAGGCCTGGAATGGGAAACTTTAACTGTCCTTTTGTCTAGGTTTCAGAAAAATATCTGAAAAAGCTCCAACAACTCTGTTCCATTGTCGTGTCTTTCTTTTTGGCTACTGAAGCAAAAGAAAAGAGGACAAAGGAGTGATCTTTCACAACTGTGAAGGTTCTTTTAACACTTGGGACTGTCAATAAAACCAGACACAACAAAGCAGACTTTCCCGTAATTGATTCAACTATGGTTGCACATTGAAATGTAAAAGAAAGTGTACTTTCAAATTGTCAGTAGTGACAATGAAAGCACTTCTCTGAACCATTTCCATCTCTTGAAAAGCATCAAGCTAAGACCTTTGATTTCAATTTGGTGGAGGAGGAGGAAGAAAAAGCACGAGTTTGAAATTTTTGGTCTGGCTCACAGGTCCACAGTAGGAAGAATGGTAGTGCTTGGTACAGCCATTTTCAGGAAAGTGGACAATCTTAGCAGATGATGAGTGGAAGAACAGCCCCATGCGTTGTTGAGGAATGGATCATATCACAAGAAAAAGAAGAAAAAGAAAAGCAGTGTATGGGCATTCCAGTGACACATCAAATGGTGTGGGCATTTACACATTACTGTTGCCGCAACAGATAAATACAGAACCTACAGGAAAGGTGGACAGAGACTTTAAATACTCTCTCTGCTGCGTTTAGATTTTCTGTAGTTATTACTCTGTTTCAATCTAAAACAATATCATTTTAGAGCTAGAAAAAAAAAAGGTTGAAACAGAATAAGGGACATAGAGCCGTAGAGGTCTTCTCTTCTACACCTTCCCGTAGGTAGTTGGAATAATTCATGACCCACCGTCCCATTTTTCATATTATCATAAATTTGAACACTTAAGAGTACTATTTCTGAAACTTGGTACTTAACACCTCTTTACGTGCTGCTGCTTCATTGATCATAAGGTGTTATGTGGTTTGTAAGAAGCAGACGGATTACCTCACAAAATCTGCTTCAAAATATACCCATATAGAACCTACGAGATTGGGGATATGTTTAGATCCTCCAAATTAATGGTTATTGCAAGGAAAAGTTGGATTTTGTTTTATAAGGTTGTACAGGACTTCCAAGTAAAACTAGGAAAGGTAAAAACATTGACTTGAAGAAACTTTGAATATGGGGCTTTAGTGTCATCATTACATCGTATTGGATTTTATGGAATGTAAGGTAAGATGTCATTGTTGTTTGTGCACAGTATCTTTACATGAACTTTGGTACAAGGAAAGTTGAGTTTTTTAATGGGAAAAGTATTTACATTTCATCAAAGGAGCAACCTTTTTGATAGTGTCACTCACCCACTTGGGAAAATATTTATGTTTTTTTTTCCCAAGTTTTCTAGGAAAATGACCTCAAAAACTTTCACCAAAGAAAGACTGAAAGTATTAGTAATCTCTCTAAAATAATTGAAGCTAGTCTGGGAAAGGAACACCTTCTCTCTTCTCTGTTCTTCTTTTACCACTTTTACTACTCCCCAACCCCCAACTTGAAAGCTGGAAACTTTTGATACGAAAACAATATACGAATTGAAAAAGTGACCCATCTATACCCATGTAGCTGTGTACTTCAGTTTGCGAAAAGCTTAAATATCTTCAAGTCTGTGTGTGTGTCTCTGTGTTCAGGCTTGAAGTGAGTGAGTTGCTGGTGAAGATGCCAAGGCCAGGGCCGAGACCGTATGAATGTGTGAAGAAGGCTTGGCATAGTGACAGACACCAGCCGATGAGAGGTTCAATCATACAACAAATTTTCAGGTTCTGGGTCTTTCTCAACTTTTGTTGGTTTTTCTGGATCCAAGATTGAATCTTTGAGCATCTGGGGACTTAAAATTTTTGTGGTTTTTGACTAGGCTCGTGCATAAGACTCACAGTACAGCAACTAAAAAGAACAGGGAATGGCAAGCGAAGCTTCCTATTGTGGTCTTGAGAGCTGAGGAAATCATCTACTCCAAAGCCAATTCTGAGGTACTTAACGTCTTGGTGGTTCTGCTCGGCCCTTTTCATCTATGTCCGTTTTCAGTTTTCTAGTTAAAAGTCTGCGTTTTTATGCTCAGGCCGAGTATTTGGACCTCGAAACATTGTGGGACCGTGTCAATGATGCCATTGACACCATTATCCGGAGAGATGAGAGCAGCGAAACTGGAGACCTTTTGCCCCCTTGTGTTGAAGGTACTGAGTTTTCTTATTGGATTTTGCATTTCTTGATTTAATCTTTGAGATCGTGCTTCTGGTTGTTCTCATTTTGGTGGCACAGTGGACCAAAAATCTGGAAAATTAGTTTGCTTGAGTCATTTAAGATCGACATTGGCAATTTTACAAGTCTAGATTCTGAGACCACGCATTAGCTCCAGCTTCATTCACTCGACACTCCAAGCATTTAGTTTATCTAAACTTGATATACTAATTGGATATGGTTTGGTTGATAAATGTAGCTGTCCTTAATCTGGGCTGTTTTCCTGTGAGAGCTTCTAGAAGCCAACGCCACAGCAATGTCAGGAGTTACCTTAGCCCAAGAGTGCATGAACCTGTGCCTGCACCTTCTAGAGCTTCGGATAAAGCAAACAATGAAAAATGTCCTCAGCTACCACTTCACTCCAGCAATCAAATGAATTTTGCAAGAGCTGCACCTTCTGCAAATCCCATCATTCCAGCTTTAGAATCTAACCATCACGTGGCTCGGACTAGTTGTGTTTCCACTCCTTGCAGTTACCCTTATCTTTATCGAAATCTTCCCCCTCCTGGTTTAATGACCAGGGAAACGAATACGGGACAACAAACTTACATGCAGCTGAACTCAGGTTCAGTTTATCCCCTGTATTATGGAGATCACCATCAAATGGGTGCGCCCCAATTGACTTCCCAAGCGCCCGAGAAATTAAACACGATATTTGTTGGTAAACCTGTTGGCATGTCAGTTGCAGAGCCTGCTGAAATGGGTGTCCTACAGAACTTCCTATCGCACTCTGGTGGTGAAGTTGCTTCGGAGGTGGCCACCCAAGCAGATCTCAGTAATAACCATGAGAAGCCGCCTGGGACAGAATGTGACTTATCCTTAAGGTTGAGTATAACACCAAACACATGTATTAACATGGAGAGGAGTTTGGCTCAAGAAACTCTAGGTGCTGCCTCAAACAGCTCCCGAGATAAGAGCAAGTTTATTGATCCTTTACCCCAGAACAATGAGGAGTTCTGTTTCTTTCCTGGTAGGGTTCCTAATCAATCTCTCGAGTCCTGTTCCCTTAAGTTGTTGTCAAATGGTGAAGATCAGTATTTAGATGCAACCATCAGAAAGCGTAAGGCACCCTTCACTGACAACTTGGAGAATGGACAATTTTGCTGGCAGTCCGAGTTCCCTTTCAGTTAGTTCATTGGACAAATAGAAAGGCCAGGTTTGTAGGGAGATTTTCCTATTGTAGTGTATATATACTTGGAAATTTGAGATCAATCAATTCTACTGGCAACCCTTTTCGCAACCTCATTTTTGTATGCAGTTCAATCGCACTATTCACTTAATGGCAGCAACATTGTAATTTGAGATTTAGCAAAAGAGGCGATATTTTGTTGAAAATCCGACTCTGATGCCTACTCTTTTGTAGCTTTTGGTATAATTTACGAAATCAAGAAATCAAATAATCTATACTGTCCATTCAGCTGTTGTTGAGGATTTCTTATACAGCTTCTTGTTTTCTTTAATCGCTTTTTGGGTTCTTGTTATCGGTTTGGTTGATTAGTTGAATGAGAACATGGTTACATGGAGTAGAATATATGATCTGCTAATGGATTAATATCCATGGAGAACTGCAAGAACCTAAACTAAGGATGACATTGAAGCACGCACAAAAAGATCCATCTATAGAGAATGTCAAAGTGTGGCTCATCTGGCATGTAGAATTGTCTTTCTTAGCGTCGGGCAAATGCAACAACCTTGGTAGACGTAGGTCAATTCTTTTCAGTATTTTCTTATTGGAAGAACAAAAAGGGAAATTGCATGTTCCTTGTGAATGTACCTTGTCTCACGTTGGGAATGCTAGTGGGGTATCTTTAGAATTGGTAGGTGCAACTATTAGTGTGGACTTACTCTTTCAGTTCTATACCAGGGATTGGCTCAGGGATATCTTGTCCAATCTCTCAGGAATGTATTCTGTCTTAACTAGTAGAGCATGGCAAAGAAAAACTGACTGACCGAAGAGAGAAGGCACTCGCAAGAATGTGGATCGGAACTATTTCTTAAGAAATTTCCTCCCATGTATACTCCTCCTGAAATGATTAGAACACCTAGGTTTAGAGTTTCTTTGGTGCCTAATTGAGTTTCAGAGGGCAAAATGATGCTCTTTTTCTTTATCTTTTTTTATTAGGATAAGCTAACTACTAGCTTATGATGCCTGCTTTATTATGGTTGGAAGGAAAAGCTTTTTACATCTTTTGCCAATGAAGCAACAAATATACTTTTCAACATCATTATTGTCTGCTTGGACTGTTTCTGAATCATGGGGCCAAGAAAATGAATGTGGCTTCTCTGGTTGGTTCTGTGATCATCAATTCAAAACTCCATCCTGCTGAAACCTTAAATTCGAGTTCGATCTTGTGATCAATTTCTCAATGATAACTTATAATGTTTGCCAATTAGATAAACCTGAGATTGCCTTTGTGTGAGTTAAGTTAAATTTCTTAACCTAACTTGTCAATTCGCGTATTTCCTAGTTATAGCTATTGCAAGTAGCATGGATCACATCAGGGACCTGTATGTATATCCCTGTCTGATGGAAGAAAACTGTGGTGAAGTTCCTGACGTGAACTCCACTCCTTAGTTTCTCCATACCTGAGAAATTGATAAACATTCCGGCTTCTTTGGTAGGTACGGGTGATTTTTTCATTCTTGGTCAGGAGTCCTTATCCTGACAGCACTTGTTCAGGGTTGGCACAGGACAGAACAAGACATAAAGCATAGTTTCTTACTTTACATTGTTAACTAGCCTCTTCCAGATTTTTAATTCTTTGTTCCAACACCATTGCAATCAAATCAAGCAAGCTGACGCCATTACTATCAAATCAAGTAAGCTGAAACAGGTAAAAGAGAAACCATCTGCAAGCTTTTCTGAGGTACAACTGTCCAGGAACACAAATACAGTTTTTTCTTATTAGTATTGCAAGACAGTGAAACCTCCGTACTTGTATGCTGCCCCATCACTCCCATCTTCTTCCAATCCCTAAACAACACCTCACTGTCTCCATTAGAGAGATTGTAGAGAATTATGTGTGGTGGGCACTTTGTCTTTACCTCTTTTCCTCAATGGGGACCATTTATTCAAGAGCCCCTTCAGTTGCTTTCTCCATTAAAAATCCCACTCATTTTCACTCTGTGCACACGTGTCACACAGGGGATATTGTTAAGTTGGTAGCTTCTAGGTCATAGACTCATAGGTCATAGGATAAAACAGCCCAAGCGTGATTTTATACAGAACTAGTTGAATTTTCAACTGAATTTAAGATTTCTTTTTAATAAAAATTTGTATACTTTAAATTTGGACTCGGCTCTACAATCTAACTCAACCCAGAGTTTAACCATATGAAAAATAATATTATTTTATTTTTAGATAAAAATATATTTTTTCAATGATAAAAAATATTTAGTATTTAAAGTTTCAATTCAAAAACTCAGGACATTTGGTTGACAGAGAATAATGAGAATAAAAATAAAAATCAATATAGTAAAAAATGAGAATTAAGCATAGCTAACAACGAATCTCATTCCTCTAATAATCTAGAAGAATGGAGTATTGCTGAAAATAAGAGAATGAAAGTATTACACCTATTAATTCTAAACATGAGTTTTCATTTTATACCCATATATTTTTTTCCCATTACTCCCAAACAAACACCCTCTCAATCTTTTCAAAGATTTGTGGTTGGGCCAGATGAGTGTATGGCCTGTTACCATTCTTACTGTAGAATGATGAAAAAGATTCGATAACAAATTAAGCTTAATTTCTTAACAAAAACAAATTAAGCTTAAATTAAATGAAGAATTGATTTAAAATAATGTTGTTTTAACATTAATTATCAAAGCAATCTTTTTGATATAATTTATTAAAATGATGTTATTTTAATTAATGAATTAAAAAGTTTATTAATCATTTTGATAAATTATGTTAAAATAACATTATTTTGACTTTATTTCGGAAGCGTTTGGTTCACATGAAGCAATAATAATAAGAATGAAAATGAACGCCATAATAAGAAAGTTTCCTGCAAGATCCAATTTTATTATTATTTTTTAATATTTTTCAATTCTATAGTTAATACCACTTTTTCTTTTCATAACAAAAAATGAAATTTAGAAAGAGATTTTGTATTGAATGAAGTTCTTCTTCGGCATTGCCAACTCTGAGTTGGACATTTTGGATATGTTCTAGGACGAGAAAAATGAGAGAAGGCCGGTGGATGTTTCTTTGAGGTTGAGTATTCAATTGAATCTTGTAAATGCTTTGAAGCAAGTTGATTTAATAAAAGTTGATAAAATGTTGGTTTCTGGTGATGCTGTGTGTACTTCTGTAGCTTCAGATCCACAAATTCTTGCAGTTGGTACCAGAAGAGGGGTTATATGATCAAGCAGAATTTGCATCACTCATTCGTGTTGTGTCTTTGTATGATTGGGGGTAAGTTGTGCTAATGATTGGTGAATGTTGAAAGTATTGAAATAATTTGATATTTTCAGAAGATAAAGAGGGGCAATTTCACATACTCGTTCAATACCAGAAGTGAATCTTTGTCTCCAACTATCAAATTATAGTGGACAAATGGCTGGATTTCTTTTCTGACAATGTTTTTGCAACTAGATTCTGTTTTATATGGTTAGATGATCACCTGATAGTCTCCATGATTTAATTCCAAAGATTCTCTTGCGAGTATAGATTTTGACTTACCAGGTTTGGCTTCCGTTTCTTCTTTATGCAGATATTCAATGGAAGATACTGGGTTAGTTGTATTGCATGGACACCTGATAATTCTGTTTTGTCTGTTGGTTGGAAGTTAAGAGGACTTAAGAGTTTGGCTCCTAAGCTGGTACGTGAGCCATTTTGTTCTCCCGTTACAGTATGGTCGGATGTCTTCTTTAAGGAAGAAGTGACATCTACACTAGGTGTGCTTGGTTTAGTGGATGTGGTGGCATCTGAAAATTGTTATCTTTCAACTCTTAGATGCTAATTAACTCAACATTTGTGTTTTAGCTGGACCCAGAGCTGGAATTTGACCGTGAAACGTATCCTCTGGGGTTTCTTCCAAATGCTGGTGGTCTTGTTGGTGTCTGTCAGAGGAGGTCATTTTCAGCATGCACGTAGTTCCCCTATTTTGAGTCATCTCCCGGAGCTCAGACTATAATGCATTGCCTCCTGCGACGCCTCCGTCAAGTTTTATACATGCCTTCCTTTACACAGTATTATCCCTTCTGGGGCCCAACTTGGTCTGTGTCATTGCTTAAAGGTTTTATATACAGTTCAAAAGGTCGTTTTCTATATGCCATCCCTACTATGTAGACTTGAGTAAACCTTGATCTCAAAAGGTGGAATTGCCCACCCTAGGCGCCCCCACATCTTGGCCCGACAGAATAGTGAGGGAGGTAAATCATGGTCTGATCTTAGCCAGCTTCTCAGGAGGGTGGCCCAACGCTGGTGCACACAAGGAGTCACCATATTGGATGAACTCCTACACTGCTACTGCTGGGACTCGAACCTGAGGCCTTGATCTCAATTTGCCCTTCCAATGACCAACTGAGCTACCCATGCGGGCCGACTTGAGTAAACCTATTTCTACAGGCTGTTGGTTTTTTTTTTTTTTTTTTGAAAATAGAAGATCCCACACTTGGATTAATGATAATGAGAGTGGAGAACTGTCGGAATAATTCCCCAAATACACAGTGGTGAAAATTGAATGGATGCTCGAGCAAGAGAGTGAGCAGCGCCATTCATAATGCAGCGTATCCATCGAACTTGGATATTCGGTCGAAGCTCTAATAATGTCTTACAGTCCAAAACAACAATACCAAACTCAGAGAAGTCTAAGGAATGAGAATTAAGGGCAAAAAATAAAGCTTGACAATCAATAAAAATG